>CM021102.1:118759366-119013258 GCA_007115665.2 Sequoiadendron giganteum
GGTCTATGTGTGTACAAATTAGATATCCGATTTGTGAAACTCCATTGTGCAAAGGTTAAATCTTACCATTGCAGATCATGTTTTACAAATCGGATATCCGATTTGTGGGCCATAGAAAAACCCCATGTGGGCCATTTTTGTGCATTCCAACGGACCCTGCATTCTGTTTGCAGCACTTTGCAAGTGACAAATGTGCAGTTTCAAATAGGAAGAGACTAAGATAAACTTTTAAGAGATTCTTGTACTCAAATTTGCCATACATAATTATTTTTTAGCATCTTTTATTTGGTATAATGGGGAGAAATAGTCATCAGAAGCAAAACCATAAGAGAAAGCTGACAAAAGAACAAATTGAAGGATATAGACAAAGAGATAGAGAAGGTCATAGAAAGAAAAGACAAGGTATGTTAAATATTGGTGAACCTGAGCCCTATGGTCTTTCAAGTGAAGAGGAGATTGAATATGTTCAAGGTGAAAATGTAGAACATGATATTGAAATTGGGAATGAAAATGTTCAAATTGATATTGACAATTTTCAAGGTGAAAATGTTGGAATTGAAGATGTTGAACATTATATTGAAATTGGGAATGAAAATTTTGAAATTGGTAATGAAAATGTTGGAATTGAAGATGTTGAAGATGTTGAACATGATATTGAAATTGGGAATGAAAATATTGAAATTGATAATGAAAATATTGAAATTGATAATGAAAATGTTGGAATTGAAGATGTTGAACATGATATTGAAATTGGGAATGAAATTGTTCAAATTGATATTGAAAATATATTCAAGGTGAAAATGTTGGAAATGAAGATGTTGAACATAATATTGAAGCAAGTGTAAATTTGTTTCACCAGATTACACAAGAAATGAAGAACCTTGTGTGGAAGAAAGAGGTATTCCAAATTCAAGACCTTCAAGGACCCCTAAATGGTTAGTTGAAATTGATGATAACATTATAAACAATTTTGAAGGCAAGAGGTCAACACGAACTATTTGGTTGTGGGCTAGAATACTTTTCAACCAATATTTTAGCGATAAGACATTGACCGATCAATGCCAAATTTTTGTACAATTGCTAAAGATGCAAAAGATGAGACCTTTGATAGCCAAATTGAAGATTCGTCTAAACAAGAGGGCTGAAAAAAAATCTATTATTGTCAAAAATCTTTTTAATGCTCTCAAGTCTATTGGAAAAAATAACAAGGAAAAAGATAAGAGAGCTGCTCGGAGAGTCATTACCACCGCCCTAGTAAGCCATCAATTGAAAAAGGCTCACTTTATGAGACAAACTTGTATTGATTTTGACTTAAATCATAAAACTTTGGATAGAGAACTTCCAAGAAGAGAAGGAATAGATGATCCTCTTCAAAATGATACATGGGATTTTTCCAGAAGGCTTACACATGTTGATAAGAAGCTAACTGATAATATAAAGCAGGCAATTCAACAATTTTGGCATGATAACTCTAGAGTATCACCCAATGCAAAGGATGTTTTAAAGTTAAGAATTGGCAGTCGAGACCGTACACCGCATCCTAAACATTTCTTGGAATCAAGCCAAACAATGTTGTTCAACAAATTTAATCAAACACATCCAAATATGGAAATCTCACAAAGAAATTTTGAAGGTTTGAAGCCATTCTATTGTGTGCCTCTTAAGATTCGTAATACTTGTTGTTGCAAATACCATGTGGAGTTTTCAATGTACCATGAACTATTATGCTATATTTGTTCTACTTTGCATACTAATGAAATATTGCAGGAGTGTGGTGCAATGCATCTTCTGAAATCATCAAGGGACTTGCTAGATCTATTTTTATGTTCTAGGGATGATGGTTCCTTTTTCTATAGAAATGATTGTTTAAATGCAAAGTGCTCACAATGTGGTGGCTTGTCAAAGTTTGTTCAATGTTTTCATGAGGGTTCGGAACATGAATTTGGAAAGAATCTTGTTGAGAAAAAGAGATATGAGATAGTCAAATATACTTTGCAGAGTGGAGGTGAAGGTTCTAGATGCGAGTTGGTTACAAAAGAATGCAGTGTTGCTGATTTTATTTCAGATTTTAAGGACAATATTTTCTACAAATATGCAAGGCATAGTCATAGGTCTCAGTGGTTGGATCAACAATTCAGGATATGTAAGGACTCTTTTCCGATTGGCACTATTATATCAGTGGTTGATTTTGCTGAAAACTACACATTGCAACCACAAAATGAGGTACAATCTCAGTATTACAATTCCATTCAGATTGCTATTTTTGTCCACATAACGTTTAGACATGCACTTGATAGTAGAAAGGAGGATCAAAAGATAATCAAAGAGTATCATTTTTATATGAGTGATGATAGATCTCACTTGTCTAAGTATGTCCAACATTTTTTCGAGAATTTTTTTGAGTTCTTACAGGAGCATGATATAGCACTGGGCCAACATCTCATTTGGTCAGATAACTGTACAGGTCAATTCAAAAATGCTCATATGTTTTATTGGTTGATTAGAATGCATGTAGAGAGGGGTGTACCTAATATTTGGAGATGTTTTGAAGTTGGGCATGGGAAAGGGGAGCATGATGGAGTAGGTGCATGTGTAAAAAGAGCTCTAGTTAAATAGCAATTGAAGATTTCAGGAGCAAAATTCAGTGATGCATGTTCTATTGTTGATTGGTGTAGTTCAACATTGTCACAAGGAGGGACACTTGATTCAACAATGCACAGATTCTTTTGGTTGGTTGAGGACAATGGGAGGCAGATTGGATTGTCATACAATCAAATATTCTTCAAAGTTGCATTTGTTTCAAAGCTCAGATGCAAGCACATGGACCATTTGGACATCACAGTTGACTTGTTTTTGTTAGAGTTGTATTCAGTGCGAGTGGGATCAATGCGAGTCAAGTGAGTGGGTAGATACATGGGTTCCACAGTATCTAACTCCTTTATCTCAAACTATATCCATGAAAAATTACACAATGGAAAGTTCACGATCTACTACATCCAGGACATGTTTTTGTAGTTGTTGCACCGCAGGGGAATGAAGAGAGACCGAAATATTGGTTGGCTCGATGTGTGCGGGTAAAGCACAAGCTAACACAATCGATGGAAGATGATGATGGGTTCGTGTATCCTACAGGTTCAGTTGTGGTTGCAAGAACTTGGTTGCGAACATACATGATTAGAAAGAATGGCATACCTACATTTAAAGACTACAAGAAACACGAAACCATTCTCATGTATTCACACCTTGTTATAGCAACAAATGTTAAGTTGTTGAAGCATCATGCCAAACCAAAGAAAAAACAACTATGGACACTTAGTAATGCTGATCATGAAGCAATATTGGATACTCTTAAGCAAAGAGATGACCCTTCAGGCACACTTGAATAGCATATTCAAGAATGGAAAGTACAATGCTTAAGCCTCTTTTTTGTTGTGACAATATAGATATATCATTTGATAAATTTTGTGATATTCTTGGCACAATTGTTCATGGACCTGCTGCAACAATAGCCAACTCTGATCCTTTCAAAGAGGTATGTGACATATTACTTTAATATAGATTGGTTATTCAAAGCATCTTTTATAGTTTGCATTACCAATTCATTATCATTCAGTATGTTTAGATTAATATGGATTTGTTAGTCTAAGCATATTTTTTTTGTTACAATATAGATTTATCATTTGACAATTTTTGCAATATTCCTGGCACAATTGCTCATGGACCTGCTGCAATAATAGGCAACTTTGATCCTTTCAAAGAGGTATATGACAAATTACAATAATATTGATTGGTTATTCCAAGCATATTTTCTATTGTATGTAGTTTAACTGCTACCTTGATGGTTTGTATAGGTGCTTGTCACTCGAAAATGACAACATACTACTCTTGTGGAAGACTATGTCTTGAATGCCTCAAATAGAAATTTTTTGTAAAAATTGAATTTTGAAATGTGAAACAATGTAAAAAGGTCATAACTATGTATAGGCATAATCTATATATTGTGATTTTTTTTTAAATATGGTTCAAATGTCTACCATTGTACTTAATTGAGCTACAATAGGAGGTTTTCTTCCTGGTTCTTTCTTGTCGGTATGCTCGTTTGAACCAGGTTTTATAATATCTCTAATTTATATATAAAAAATTACAGTGGCTTGCCACTTTTTTGAAAAACAAAAAAGTAAAATGTTCATTGTGAATTTCATTTTCCATGTAATTGATTCAAGTTGATTGGGCAAGAGCTAGGACTTGCAGAATCTTGATCCAACCTTAAATATTTCTGCCCCCACATTTCATTGACATTAGCACTTTGGACTCTTAAGGGAAAATGTTGCTCTGATGCAGCTCAGAGTGATTTGACGTATTTGGGTGCAAGAGAGAACCATACCTAGTGTAAACGTACCCATCCAGACGTGTTGGAATAGTCAGTTGGGTCATACGAGTTCAAGAATGAAAGTTGCACCACTTTGCAACTTTTCCCTCAATTGAAAACTCATCACCACCGGAAAATGCCTTTGATATAGAAAAAATCGAGAGAGGTTATTGTAGATGGTCTCAACACGATCCCATATCCTTAGATGAAGAGTCTGTAAGAATCACGGTTTCTGAGAAATAGTCCATCAAACTTTGCTGCCTTTTAGCACTTTGGACTCTTAAGGGAAAATGCCACTCTGATGTAGCTCAGAGTGATTTGACGTATTTGTGTACAAGAGAAAACCATACCTAGTGTAAACGTACCCATCCGGACGTGTTGGAATAGTCCATTGGGTCGTATGAGCTCGAGAATGAAATTTGACTTACTTTGAGCAAATCATATCCCAGTAAACACGATAGAGGTCCCACTTATTTTTGAATGCAGGAGCACCATCTAACCATTTATTTCCATTGCTCTTGAAGCATATTTTCTTTCCTCCTATTCCTTCCTTCTTTGAGGATTGAGCGGAATATCTCTCGCAACCAACCTTGACTCCCCTTGAATACAGTAAGTCCTCAACTGATCAAACTTGGGAAGTTGTGATCTCACGTCGATTCCTTGAATGTAAGACTCCCAAGATGAAGGAAGACCATTAAGAGCCAACATGGTCAAATATTTTTCATCAATAATATGACCATTTCAACTTAAAGATCATATAATACAACTGAAAGAACTCAAAAAATGAAACACATAAGACAATAAACACAACAAGAAATTTTCTTACAACTCAGGCCCAGCTCATGGCTGAATTTGATACAATGAATAATAGCACCTCTCATAGATGCAAAGATACAATCGAATATGCTTCTCCTTAAAATCGGCCTACTGCTGCAAGATGAAGCACTACTGCTCAAGTGCAAACATTTCCTTGGATTACAAATTATGTTGAATGAACTTGATTGAGGAAATGAACAAACATCACATCATATTTATACAAAATAAGGTGACTCTTCAAGGAGGGCAGCCTCTCTTGAAAATAATAAATTACAAAATAATATCAAGGAAGGTCGGTGGTGCAGGAGCACCTAGAAAATACTAGGCAATTAGGAAGTCTAGGATGAATTTTTGTTTTTGATGTGTTACCTTGAAGGTCATGTTGAGCATTGAGATAGAGTTAGAGGCTTAGGAACATGTCTTGATCAAGAGTGATTAGAAGGATAAGGAGTGGAAAGGCTTAATGAGTTTTGGAACTCATTTTACTAATGAGATTAGAAACTCATTTTACTAGACATTGGCAAAAAGTGCAAAATGGTACATTTTTGCAAATTTTCCACAATGTAACTACAATGTCTAACCAAGGGGATGCATAACTACTTTTTTTGACCTATATAGGGTGCGCCTCAACCTGAGAGGAAGGTTGGAAGCTTTTGCATTATTGGAAATTTATGATTACAAGAGAAGACAATAAATTTGTGTAATTTTTCTGGTGTTTGCTTTGAATTGTGTGTTAATGGAGTGATCCTGACACTGTGAATTGTGTAGAATGTAGTGTAATTGTCTTCCAAGCATTATGTGGAATAGTAGGTAGCTAGTTTCTTCGGTTCAAGCATTTGTTTGTAGTTAGTTCATTTCTTTTGACCATTGAGATAGAGTTAGAGGCTTAGGAACATTTCTTGATTAGGAGTGATCAGGAGGATAAGGAGTGGAAAGGCTTAATGAGTTTTGGAACTCATTTTATTGATGAGATTAGAAACTCATTTTACTAGACATTGGAAAAAAGTGCAAAATGGTACATTTTTGCAAATTTGCCACAAGGTAACTACAATGTCCAACCAAAGGGAGGCATAACTACTTTTGTTGACCTATATAGGGCATGCCTCAACCTGAGAGGAAGGTTGGAAGTTTTTGAATTATTAAAAATTTATGATTACAAGAGAAGACAGTGATAAATTTGTGTAATTTTTTTGGTGTTTGCTTTGAATTGTGTGTTAATGGAGTGATCCTGACACTGTGAATTGTGTAGAATGTATTGCAATTGTCTTCCAAGCATTGTGTGGAACAATAGGTAGCTAGTTTCTTTGGTTCAAGCATTCTTTTGTAGTTAGTTCATTTCTTTTGACCATTGAGATAGAGTTAGAGGCTTAGGAACATGTCTTGATCATGAGTGATTAGGAGGATAAGGAGTGGAAAGGCTTAATGAGTTTTGGAACTCAGTTTACTAAACATTGGCAAAAAGTGCAAAATGGTACATTTTTGCAAATTTTCCACAAGGTATCTACAATGTCCGACCAAGGGGAGGCATAGCTACTTTTGTTAACCTATATAGGGCATGCCTCAACCTGAGAGGAAGGTTGGAAGTTTTTGAATTATTAGAAATTTATGATTACAAGAGAAGACAGTGATAAATTTGTGTAATTTTTTTGGTGTTTGCTTTGAATTGTGTGTTAATGGAGTGATCCTGACACTGTGAATTGTGTAGAATGTAGTGCAATTGTCTTCCAAGCATTGTGTGGAACAATAGGTAGCTAGTTTCTTTGGTTCAAGCATTCTTTTGTAGTTAGTTCATTTCTTTTGACCATTGAGATAGAGTTAGAGGCTTAGGAACATGTCTTGATTAGGAGTGATCAGGTGGATAAGGAGTGGAAAGGCTTAATGAGTTTTGGAACTCATTTTACTAAACATTGGCAAAAAGTGCAAAATGGTACATTTTTGCAAATTTGCCACAAGGTAACTACAATGTCCGACCAAGGGGAGGCATAACTACTTTTGTTAACCTATATAGGGTGTGCCTCGACCTGAGAGGAAGGTTGGAAGCTTTTGCATTATTGGAAATTTATGATTACAAGAGAAGACAATGATAAATTTGTGTAATTTTTCTGGTTTTTGCTTTGAATTGTGTGTTAATGGAGTGATCCTGACACTGTGAATTGTGTAGAATGTAGTAAAATTGTCTTCCAAGCATTGTGTGGAACAGTAGGTAGCTAGTTTCTTCGGTTCAAGCATTCTTTTGTAGTTAGTTCGTTTCTTTTGACCATTGAGATAGAGTTAGAGGCTTAGGAACATGTCTTGATCAGGAGTGATCAGGAGGATAAGAAGTGGAAAGGCTTAATGAGTTTTGGAACTCATTTTACTGATTAAGGGTAGATTAAGGGCTTTAGTTCTTGGAGAATGTTAGTCTTTAGGGTAGATTAAGTGCTAAGGAAGAGTTAGAGACATTGCACCAAGATTGACTTGGTAGGTTGATTTGTGATGGTAGTGGGGTTGGCCTGGAGAGCCAGGGGTACCTAAACATGAAGCAGGTCCTAAAGTTTAAGGTGATGAGGTAAGACACCAAGGAGATCTTGCAAGCAAGACCCAGAGCATGGAACAATGATTGTTCCATCCAACCCTACCCTATCAGTCGGCTTCATCCATTTAAATAAAATGAGTATAAATTAAATAGCCATAGGCTATCATTTAATTTATTACAACTTAATGTGATCGCTATCGTGTATGAAAAATATGGTAGAATAGACAAGGAAGTGGACTATTTGAAAAAAACCTTCAAAGAAATGTGGTCTCATAGAATTCAATGACAAACAAATGCAATTGGCAACTGCTCATAGTTTTTAGTTATGCAATGTGAATTAATTGTATAACTGCTTAGGTTGACTTTGTTAGAACTATATTGTAATTGAAATTTTTTAATCTCTGAACGTCTATTTGTTAGTTACGCAATGTGAATTAATGATTCGAGTTTGAAAAATGTATAATGCAATGTAATCAGCGATATAAATAAAAACTACATAATATAACCATTTAGTTTTAAGCTATTGTACATTGATATTTAATCATTGGTCAAGATAAAAATTTCAAAGAGTTTAATCATGCACATGAGGAACAAATTAAATTTCGATTGTCAACTTCTATATATCAAACTATCCAATAATCAAGTGTATGTCCATATACAAAAATGTCATCGACGCCAACTCAAACAAAGTTTTACAAAATGTGACATATGCCATCTCAATGTGTATTCAAAATTTACATGCCAAAATGTCTATCTCATCCTAAACTACTGGTGGATCATCAAAATGGAGCCTCTTTGAAGCACTCGTTGGCTCTGAAGGTAGCTGCACAAGAAAAATTCAAACCACAATTCAGATTAGTTATACTATATAATTTAAAATTGAATAATTAACATCAAAATCAATATACATTGAATTTTAATTGAACTCTAAAATTGAAATCTTGATTGCCTGAAATATACGTCTCTTCAAAGGGTCAGGAGTCCTAGAATATAACAAATCAACTTTTGAAATTCCAATCTATATATGTGAACAAAAACATAAAATTGATCCAAGTTAGCATATGATTATTGGTAATAAAAACTTATTTACCAAACATAAAATAAAATAAGCACATGTACCTCTTTAGGTTGATCTTTTTCTTTATCTCCTTCAGGTGTTTCGACACCTCCTCTTTGATGGGTTTCAACACCTACTCTTTGAGGTGTTCCAATAACTACACCTTTAGAAAATGTGTCCCTTGTCAACATATCTGTAAAGCTCATAATTATCTGTAAATAAAATTGACAAGTACATATGAAACTAACAATCTATGTCAACGTATGTATAATCAATATAAAATCTTAAAAATCTTAATTCAATCCAATTTGAGTTCAATTAAATTCCCATTATCTAGATTTGTGCCTCCATAGTCTGGACGAGGCTGCACCTCACTCACATTGGGTATTTCCTATAGGAGGAAAACAAGATAAACATATAAGCTATTATATAATTTCATTAATGAGAATTCAAATGACAAGCAAGTATATAATATAAAATGTAAATGAGTGAGTGTGAAAATATATACTGCGTGTGTGTCCAAGCCAAATGAAATGGCCCTAAGGGTGCTATTAGTCACCCATGTGAGATCCTCCTCAAACATCAACTATTAAATAGACTATGTAAATAAATATTAGTACTTGATACTATCTCTTATTAATATTCATTTAAAAACAAATGCAAGTTATGAAATTACAACTTAAATCTTACCTGTCACTATTCCAGCATCTCCCTCTCTAGCAAGAGAAGACTCTATAGGGTGTGTTCCACTGCCCTGTGACTGATCTATAATGTCTACATCATGGAGGTCATAATCAGAAGTGTCCAAGGGATTCTCAGCAGGTTGTACAAGAGGACCCAAGCATACCTGGCAGCACATAGTGCAAGCATGTGGCACACAAATATGTGGACCTAAGGAGGAGGATGTAGCAACACTCGAACTTTCGCCAACATAACCAAAATGTGGCTGAGCTACTGTAGAAGCATGTGAAACCAAATGACCACTCAAAGAGGGAATAGCCTAAATAGTCTGTGTGGATGCATCCTCAATAATCTCTGGATGATATATTGGAGGTGGCAGAGGAAGGGGAGGAAGGGGAGGAAGGGGAAAATTTGGGCATAGGACTACTCTAACTACCCCTGGTATATCCTGGGGCATACCTCCACTGACACCCTGGAAGGGTTTAATGTCAAAGTAATTGACATGATGCCCTAACACAAACTCAAAATATAATTTTTTAATAAAGTAAAATGGCATGTCAGAATTATTGTTCAGTGGTTTATCAAAAACCATACACCAATGATCCCAAAAGTTAGCTACAATGTCCCTATGTATGCACCATTTTATGGAAATTTTTGTTCTATTAACATTCACTGGAAAACCAGTGTGGGGGTCAATGAATAAAGAGGCTATTTGGGCTTTGGTTATTTGGAGATCTTTCACATCATCGTAAGACAATCGACATCGATAATACTCCCTCATGTCTTCTCACCATGAATAAAAGCAATTATGTTGGGTGGAGAGGGTTTATATATTTTTAATTATTTCTTTCAATGTGTTTGTCATATCTCTCAATCAAGGCATTGTCTGATAAATTTCACAAATTCCCCTCAATTGCCCCAATTTTTCACCAATTAAGTCTTCAATTGGTGGTGGAGCATTTGGCATTTGTGGATTTACATTCGCAGCCATAATACCTGATTAAAGTTAAAAACTAATTAAACTAATTGAAGTTACACAATATAAATGAAATTATTGTAAAAAAACCCTAGTTTTTAATAAAAATCCAAAAAAACCATACTTTTTCACAAAAATCAATAACAAACTCTTATTTTTGATAAAAATACATCAACAACACTAATTTTTAATCAAGATCCATTTCAAAACATTAAGTTTTAATAAAAAATCAATGTAAACACTAGTTTTTTTAAAAAATCAATAGAAAATCGTATTTTTGAATTTTTTTTCATAAAACCTACTTAAACTTAACAAAATCTATTGAAAAATCAATTACAAGATCGAGAAAACCAAATACATACATTTCAAATCGGATATTGGATATCGAATCAGATTGGATATCAGATTCGGGTTTCTCCTCTTGCGCCCGCGTCAAACTGTGAGAAATGAAATTAAAGAGTTGGTTGTTTTTTTATATACAGTTTCAAGAAATCGGATATCTAATCCAAATTAGATATCCGATTTGGATCGGATATCCAATCTGGATCGAATATCCAATTTCTAGAAACTACCTTTGGTTTTTGGTTCGGGTAGAAGTACTATCACCTGAAACTAGAAAAGTCAACTAAGCCATTTCCTCTTTTTTGAACCAATTCAAAACGTGATTTTTTCTCATTGCCACTTTTTGGTCCATCATGATCCTGCACATACCCCAAAGGTTTTTTCTTCACTTCCTAGAAAACTAGGGCTTTCCTAAATACCCAAAAGAAAGGCTTCTGTCACAACAGGCCTAGGGCTTGAGCTAGGTCTTTGAAAACTAAATGCCTAGAAGGCTTAGTGCTCTAATAACAATCTGTTGGGTAAAAATAAACCCAACTATAGTGGACAAAGAAGAAAACACAGACCAAATAAAATGGACAGCAAGAAGAGAGGCATAATATTTTATGTTTCATTAAACTAACCAAAAAGATTACAATATTAAAATGTTTACATACAAAAACTCAAAGCAAAGCTCTGTACATTCTTTCATCCAAAATATTGTAAGTTGTTGCGAACATTCTAGAGGATTGTCCTCTATCAACATCTTCTGTTGTTGTAGGATCTCCTGGACATTCTACTTTTGTTCTGTTATGTTTTGCTGAACATTCTTCCTTCTATTCTTCTGCTGCTCTCTATCTTTTCTTCTCTAACTGAAAAACATTCTATTTTGTTCTTTTGTCTTTGCTAGCCTTTTCCAAAATTGGCGCTCAATTCAAATTCACCTACCAATAATAAATTTTCTACCAAAATTAATTGGGATAGAAAGTGTCTAATAATCTAGCTGGAGGGAACGATCCAAAATAGATCTGATTTGTTTGTGCATTAAATGCACTTTCTCGTTGCTACTTAAGATTAGCTTTTCCAACAATAACCAGGTCTCAGGAGACAAAGGCATCTTAGAAACCCCTAAGCTAGGGTTTGAATGAAACAATTGCGCCTCCCACGAGCACTAGAGGGAAAATAGATCACATGGGACCTTTCATAAAAAATACCCAAGCCACAAAAAACATGGGGACTTTCAGAGAAATCATTGGCCCTATTCAACCTCACGAGAAAAATCTATGCGGCCTCCAAAAAACCCCAACCATAAGTTTGTGGGTTGACAACACTAGGCAAATAACGACTCTCTAGGCTAGCATGCAAACTGTAAGAGATATCAAAATAGAATCCAAAAAAGTAAGGAAAAGGAACCCTTGAGCTATGTAGAGGTGTAGCTAAAAGTATAGGAAACTGCTCCACAAGTTTCAACCCTCCACGATGCGAAAACTCATACAGCCCCGATGGCTCCAAAGACATGGAATGTAGAAGATGGGAATAGCAACCGGTTCCAACTATCCCAATTCATTTAGAGAGTCGGTATTCAAATTGTGCACAATGCAGTTTCTTTGTGCAACTCTGGGGCGAGGACCATCCACTCTTGAATTGCGAGCATGGATAAAAGGCCACTGGTACGAAACCTTTGATTTAATAGTTGTTTATGCTTCTTCTTTTTTCGTATTATTTAAGAACCCTACTATCACGAGTAAATTAATGAAAAAAGGCCCTCACTGGTGTGGCAATACATTTTTGGGCATTCTTGACTGGAAAGAAAACATATCTCTGGAAACACTCAAAATGAATCCTCTCCCTATTTGTTTTTCTCTCTCATTTCTTCGAGTTGAATTCTATGAGACCTCCTCTATCAGATAAATAGTAAACCACTTTGGGGAATTTCTAAAGAATGAATTTTTCATTATTTGTGGCAAACCCATTATTAGGGTTTAGGATCTGATTAACAAGCCCTCATCTCTACCCCACAAGATTCGACTTGCCACAAATAAAGGGGAATGGATTCAATAGGTTAAATGTGAAAATACAATCTGGAAAGAAGCTAATTTAATAGTGGACTCAAATATTTACTCTCAAGCTGAGAAAACAGATCTTTCAGCCTTGTCAAAAATGCCAGACTCCAATCAACCACCTCCCAAATCCTATTCTTCTTTCTCCTCCCCTTCTTCTTCAAAAATGTATGCAAATATTACAACCCAGGCAAAAGATAACTTGGATGGCATAGTGTTTTTCCTAGTGGGCAACCTCTCTCTCTCTCTCTCTCCATTTGAAACCCTCCCTCCTAACCCTCCTCTTTGGCCCCACCATCAAAAGATGACCTATCTGGTCGGGCCTCGAAACTAATGGGTGACTCCACCCCACCCAACATGACATTAATTTTTTTGAAAATGTTGTTAATGGATCAAAGGATGATTTTATGAAATTAGTAAATGAGGCAATGACTAAAGTGATAGAAGACCTAATTGAAGAAATTTTTGATGAAGTACTTGGTGAACAAGATCCAATCCTAAAATCACCTTCTCCCCCATCTCCCAATCAGCCTCCAAAATAAAATTAGACTTCCCTGTTGAAGCTCCATCTCAGCCCCCCTCTTCAGCCCTATTAGCCTAGAATATCTTTTCATCTCCCCCCATTTCTCAAACTGACTCAGATTTCAAGGCTACCATGTCCCCAAGGCTCAAACATGGACACAAATCTAATGAGGAGAAGACAAACTTGGAGATTTTTGTGGGTCTTCAATCCACCCTAGAAATGAATCTTCACTCCTTGAACAAGAAATCTGGTGTGTTAAGCCCCCTCCCCATTATTGGCTGTGTGATTCCCCTGTGAGGTCCAAACCCTCAGATTGAATTGAAAGAAAGAGGAGAGAGGGACTCTCTCCTTGAGGCCAATGAGGATCCTATCATGGAATGTTAGGGACCTAAATGCCACTAACATAAATTTTTTGATAAAGCAACATCTGCTTGGAACTTTTTTCAGAAATTGTTTTTCTTCAGGAAATAAAATTGTCTTGTCAATTAGCAAAGGAAATTTTTGGCTCCTAGAATAATTGGGACTTAGTTACCTCACCAGAAATTGGGGCCTCAGGAGGACTAGTTACCATTTGGAACAAAACTTATGTTAGAATTGATGATACAAAGATTAAAGCAAACTAGATCGAATTCTCAGTATAGTGTTTAAGAAAAAATATTCAATTTCATATTTATAATGTGTAGGCCCATGCACTCTAGCTAAGAAAAGAAAAATTTGGAAACAAATTGCTTCAAGCTATGAGAACAATTCATCTAATTTGAAAGTTATTGTGAGGGCCTTCAATGCAATTAGAGATACATTAGAAAAAATTGGTGGAATTTTCCCATTAGTAGCATTGATGGATGATTTCAATATTTTTATTGTTGCCAATAAAATTTCTGATTGCCCCATTAAAAATAGCACATTCACTTGGACTAATAAACACAAGGGTTTTTCTCAGATAGCTGAAAAACTTGATATTTTTCGCTTTCTAAAAACTAGCTTAACATCCCATGGGACTTTACTACAACCATTCACACTCTTCTAGGTTTTGATCACTTTCCCATTTCTCTCTCATTTTTTGAAATTAGGAAGAAACATAAAATTCCCTTCAAGCTTGAAGCCATGTGGTTAAGGGATACCACCTTTATTGATCAAATAAGAGTTTGGTGGTCAAATTGACCTTTTATAGAAGGAACTAGAATGTTCCAATTAAGTAAGAAAATATAGTTTTTGAAGAGTAAAATAAAAGAATGGAACATCAAGCATTATAAAAAAAAAAATCTGAAAAAATAAGAATTGAATCAGACCTGTCTGAGATTTATGAAAAGGTTATCCTTAAAGGAATGGATAGTTACCTTTATGACCAAGAGAAAAAGATAAAAGTTGAACTAGAAGAATTTCTAGCTTGAGAGGAATGCTACTAGTGGAAAAAATCAAGAGAGACTTGGCTTGCTAAGGGAGACAAGAATACAAAGTTCTTCCATGCTTCAAAAAAATTGCACCACCAATCTAACAAGATTATTTCAATTAAGTCCTCTATTGGTATCACTTTAAACTCAGACAAGGACATAGGTCAAGAGGCGGTCTCCTTTTACAAAAATATCTTATCCTCAAACATATTTTTTTATCCTTCTATGGATAATGATGTAATTAATAATATTCCTCTATTACTTACTGAGAACCATAAAAAAATGATGATGTCCAAATTCTCTCTTGAAGAGATAAAAAAAGTTGTTTTTCTATGGAAGTTGAAAAGGCTTCGGTCTGAATGGCTACATGATTCTCTTCTTTCAAAAATGTTGGGACATTATAGGCCTGGATATTCTCTTCACACTAGAGGAGTCAATAAGATATAGAAATTTTCTTAAGGACTTCAATGCTACCTTTCTTTCTCTCATCCCAAAAAATTATGCTTCATCTTCCTTCAATGTTTTCAGACCAATTTCTCTCTACAATTCAATTTACAAGATCTTTACTAAAGCAATAGCATCTAGACTCACTAAGGTGCTCCCCCTAATCATCTCAGAAGAATAGGGGGGATTTGTACTTGGAAAGGACACCCCTAAGGGAGAAATCTTGGCTCATTAAGTCCTCCATTTAGTAATTTTAGATAAATCATTTGCAATGGTGCTCAAACTTGATATGTTTAAATCATATGATAAGGTCAATTTGAATTTTCTTAGGGTTGTTTTAAGAAGATTTGGCTTTTCAAAAGCTTGGTGTAAATGGAATTTTTCTTGTATCTTAGGGGAGAGATTCTCTATAATGATTAATGATTCCCCCCAAGGTTTTTTGGCCCCTTCTCAAGGATTGAGACAAGGGGACCCCTTGTCCCCCTCTCTCTTCATCCTCTTGGCAGAAGACTTGAATAGGTTGATTATTTCATCAAGAAAAGTGAAAATTTGGAAAGGTATTACTATTAGTTAGTTCCCAGACCCAATTAATCACTCTCTATTTTTTGATGACACTCTTCTTATGGGTCAAGCTACCATGATAGAAGAAAAAGAAATGAAAAGGAGTATATCAAATTACTTTTTACATTCTGGTCAGATTTTCAGCCCTGCTAAATCTTTAAAAAAAATCTTGAATGTGGATCCCTTGATCAAAAAACAACTAATCAAATTTTGGGGCTTTAAATGTGGTTCTTTACCTTGCAAATACCTGGGAATTCCCTTCTTTTCTAGTAAAAAAAAACATGAATTTGGGGATAAATTGATCTCTTCCATAACAAATAGAATTTATCTTTGGAAATCAAAATGGCTCTCATTCTCAAGAAAATTGATTATGCCTAAATCAGTGCTATGCTCTCTTCCAAATTATCTCATGTTTGTTTGAACTATCCCAAAAGGTAAGGGGCAAATTCTACAAAAAATTCTTAAAGATTTTTTGTGGTCGGAAAACAAGACTACAAAAAAGAAATTGCCACTCGTTGCATGGGATATCATTTGTGAACCTAAATCTCAAGGTGGGGTTGGGATGTGAAATTATTTCATGCAAAACAAGGCATTGGATGCTAAATTGGTTTGGAAAATCTACTCCAAACCAAAAACCAAATGGTGCAAATTCATACGACATAAATATTTGGATTACCTTGATAAAGAATGAATTTTTCCTCAAAAAAATACTCCTTAGGGATCTAAAATTTGGAACTTTATATCTTCATGCAGATCAATGCTTATCCCTCGCCTTTCTTGGGTGGTGAATAATGGTGAAAAAGCCCTCTTTTGGGAAGATGCTTGGAATGGTCATAAATCCCTTTGTCGGCTAGGGAATTGGAATCAAATTGAGCAAGAACTAAAGCTGAAATGGGGTCATAAAGTTAGAGATTTTATGATTACAGATAATTCAATTCCTGCCTAGGGTAGTTGGAAAGAATTTGATTCCTTAGAAGTTCCTCTTCACTTAAAAATTTCTTTAAAGGTTGAACTTAACAAGAGACAAGTCTTTCTATCTAAAAACTAGGATGTAATCATTTGGCTAAAATCTAAATCAGGGCAGTATATTGTCAAAGATGGGTATAATTCTCTTGTGTGCAATAAACAAAGAACCTCCATTCTAATCAATCTTTGTTGGGGTCCCCATATTCTTCTCAAGGATGGGGCTTTTTCCTGGTTAGCAATCAAAGACAAAATTTTATCAGGTCTGAGACTAGACAGGCTGGGCATCACGAATCTCTTTTCTTGTGTAATGTGTGGGGTAGCCTATGAATCCACTGATCACCTCCTACTCAATTGAGAGTTTGATCAAGCATGTTGGCATTGAATTTTAAGTAATATTAGTTGGTCCAACCCATTATATAATTTGATATACCTCTAATTTCTATCTTGGACTTCTCTTTGCTCTTCCTCCACTTTTTCTCTCATCTAGTATATTTTCCCTTCCATTTTGATATGGAATGTCTAGCTATAAAGGAATAACATAATATTCAGAAATAAGTCTTCCACACTCTCCTAGGTTCTTCATAAAATTGAAATATCAATCTTAGAAGTAGCCTCTCTAGCCCTCTTAATGAAATCACACATAAAAAGTAATTATTTTGAATGGGATTCTTTTATAAAGAAACACTATCCATTTATAAAATTCCCCTCAACTAGCTCAGTTACGTTCAAATCCCCATCTTCTAGCAAGCGCTCTCATACATGGTCTCCGCCTCCCCAAGATTTTATAAAGTTAAACTTCGATGGTGCCACAAGGGGCAACCTAGGAGAGTCCAGTATTGTTGCAGTTTTAAGAGACTCTAATGGATACTTTATTGTTGCCTCTTGTGAACTAGTCCCTGATGGTACTAATAATGTTGTAAAATTCAAAGCTTTAAGTCTGGGTTTGGAATTAGCAAAAAAAATTACAGTTTCTCAACATTTCATTGAAGGGGATTCAATGATAGCCATCTCAAATTTTTAAAAAAAGGTACTCACTCCTAGCACCTGAACTACATCTTGTCTTTTGTTCTCACCCAATTGGAAAATTTCCTGAGTTACTCCTTTTCACATTGCTTCAAGGAATCTAACATCATTCCTAACTCATTAGCCAACAAATAAATTGATGAGAACATTTATTCTCAGGTTTTCAGAGCCAAATAATTCCTTTTAATGTTCATGAATTCTTCCCCTCATAAAAATTGAATGATTATTTTCCAAATATGCGAATGACAAGGTCATTTTATCTTCATCTTGATTTTAAAAGGGGTTTAACTTCACCCCCAACCTTCCTTGTCTTGGGCCCAAAATCTGAATATGGTTCCCCCCCTTTCTAATTGTTCTTGATTGAATCATTGGCCATGTGGATGGCCATCACAAATATTGATACGAGTTGGTTGGAATCAAATATTATAAATTGGAAATCAGTTCTTCAAGATTCCTCGATCTTGGTGCCCAAGTATGGTGGGGTAAAGCTATGAATTTTCAAGTCCCAAGGAGTTTAAAATTCCACTTTGGTACTATAAGGGATTATATTTGGCATATGAATTTTTGATGATAAACATTCTGGCATTGACAAGTGTATTGGTAATTTATCTCTTAACCAGTCACTCTTGGTCATTTTCGAGGTTGTCACACCTCCGTGGATTTACATGGCAAAACAATCATGTTTGAGATTATTTCATGTCTTAGCGGTGGCTCGATTTTCTAGATCAATTTGTTATTTTTTATCTTTCTCGCTTTCTATTTTTGGTGATTCATAAAGAGATCTTGCTCTCTTTTTTAATCATTGGAAATGGGAGACGATGGATATCCAGAAACAAAATGTGTATGTTGGGAGGAATTTGTCAAACCTCCTCATTCCCAAGACTAATACTTGGCTACATTAGCTCAATTCTCTTGTGCATTATATGTTAGATCATTTAGTAACCTTCAAAATTCACACAGAAGGATTTAATTATTGGTATTATGGCGGCCACAGTTTTATTTATTTACCACCATGTTGGTTCTTTCCTTGTATCTATTTTTGGTTTTTTATAGTTCAATTGCATAAGGGTGATGGAGAATCTCTTCAGAGTTCTTGTTCCTCCCAAAATTCATGAAATTTGTGAGGACTCGCATTTCACTGAGGATAAGATGAGAAGAACTTTTTCTTTTGAATGAAAGAAAGTGTTCAATGCTATTCAAATTGTCTTGGGATATGACTAGTTGGACATGCACACCATGGATTTACCTTATGAAGTGGAATCTCAATTTATGTCAAATCTTATGGATGTTTTGGGCTGCACATAAATGGTGAAGTTTTTAGCAGGAACCTATTTGTTGCCTCATGTTTTTCCTCTCTCCACTCTTCAACCAACACATGTGGGGTATGAAATTCTTAAAGGCTCAAACCTGGTTGGGGGTGCATTAGTAAGAAACACCTCCTCATGGATGATAGAATATATAAAAAAAATTGTTCCCTATCCTACGACCTTTTAAATGATTGTCCAAGTGAATTTAAAATGTGTCTCAAAATCCTCAATCGGCAATATGGAAGTTCAGTGAGTGATCCAAAGTATCTACTTTACAAAGGAGTGTGCCTCCTCATACAACATGCATTGATAGTGCCACATGAAGAACCTCATTTTTCTCCTCCAACTGGCATTGCTTCATTAGAGGGAAGCACTTATTAACCTCTTTTTCTTCTCAACTTTTAGTTTTTTATTTCCTCTCAGACTGATCCATTTTTGACATTTTTTTACAATAATGTTATCTATAGTTGGTTGCAATGGTATTATTAGAATCTGGGTGCAATTTTTAGGCTTTCAAGGTGTGCAGCCATCTCTGTATTCTTATTTTGGGGCCTCTTCCTGGTATTTTGTATTCTTCTCAATGCTTCTTCATGATTGCATCTTCGATATTTTCCTTCTAATTTTTAGTTTTTTCATCCCATATGAGACTTATATTAGTGGCTCCTTTTGATCTTATGAGCCTTGTTTCGGTACCACCCTAGCTATTAGCGTTTATTTTTTACAAAGAGTATTGCTACTCTATTGAATATTTTCTTTTGGATATGAATTGTAATCAGGTGCTCCTTAAATAGTTATGAGCACTTGAGCATTCTAGGTTTGTTGAATTGGTATCTCTTCCTACTTTCGATTTTTTTTAACTATCACCCCTTGACATTTATTGTAATTTCCTTTCACTGCTTTTCAATAAATTTGTGGCCTAGCCACTTTTATTTAAAAATAAATAAAATTTAACATCTAATCTAGACCAATAATTAATAAATATAATATATCCTATTTATATTAGTCAAAATCAACTTTTAAATTTTACCTTGAACATTAATCTCTTATGTAGGCCATAGCCAACTAAACAACTTATTCCACAACATAATGAAGAACCCCATTATTTTATAATGTTAAGATATCATGTGAACTGGAAATCACCTTCACAAATTTAAAAAACAAAAATATTGCAAGCATACTTCAAACACACACAGAGCTACAGGGGACCATTGATATGTTATTTCCTTCAAGCCCAAATAATATGGCCAAAAGATGGCAAAAAAAATGTGGTATATTCACAAAGATTTTGATTACTATGTTGATCTATGCAACAATTTAGTCATTCATTGGTGTACTTGTTGGAAAACTCTACCAAAATAATAAAATGAAAAGCTCCCATATTTCTCCCCATTCCACCTTCAAATCAGATTCATAGATTGTCATACAAGAGAAAACCAGAATTATGATATCCATGCTAATAGAACTCCACCGTCGACAAGTAACTATGCAAAATAAGTAAAATCCTTCATTTAAAATTTGAACACAACTGCCAAATCTTGTATCTCCTATCCACACTTATCTCCTACTACACTAAAATTTGTAGATATTTTAAATGCAAAACAGAACAAAAAGTTGCTGCTTTGATTTCTAGCTAAACTGAAAATACCCAAATCTCTTAAAATGTGGAATGAAAAACAAGAGGATACATGCAATATTTTATTCTTCTATTAACTGACTGGAAATGAACAATACAAAAAACATAAAACTTCAAAAAAATAGAAGACTACCTATTACAAATTTTTGGGAGCTATCAAAGACTGCTCAACCAGTTCATAAACAATCAGTAGCTACTTCAAACTCACTGTTACAATTTGAATGGAACTATCTATTGTTCTTGGAAAAATCAAAGCTATCAAGAGGAATCAGCTGTGCACTACAGACACTCTGTAACAAATTTGAGAAATTTGGAGCTATCAAAAAATCCTTTCACAAAATGTTCTTTGTTGCTGTTGCAACTTTTCTTATTTCTGCCAATCAATTGCTACTACAAAAACTGACTTCTCTTCCCTTACTTCTCCAACTTTTTTAAATGACAAAACAATCTAGCTTCATCCTTTTTGTCTCTCAAAAAAATTCCCTCTAAAATTCGAATTTACCTACCAACATTATTTGGGAATTCAAAAATTCCTACTTCATTCAATTTTGAGTAGTCGAGAGTTGTAGGGATGAAGATCCCAAAACTAGCAAAGGAAAAACAACTCCTGATAGGTAGGTGAAGCAACAACAAGCTTAGGGGAAATTAATATTTCCAACACTCCCCTTTGGTCCTGAGCCGAAAAAAAAGATCAAACCTGATCCAATTCAAATACACCCAAACTGCTCCTTAGGCGCTCAAAATTATCTTTTCTCAAAGGCTTGGTGAATATGTTTTCTAGTTGCTGTTCAAACTTGGAAAATCTATTTTTATTTCACCATTTTCAGCCAACTCATGAATAAAATGATACCTAATTTCAATGTGCTTTCTTCTTCCATGAAACACAATATTTTTCGTCGAGGCTATCGATGACATATTGTCACAAAATATCATTGTTCCATCCTCTTGTTCTTCTCTTAAAACTGCCAAGATTCTTCTTAGTCAAATAGCTTGACATGTTGCTACATTTGCTGCTATATACTCAACTTTAGTTGTCGATATGGAAACAATAGGTTGGGTATGTACAAGATAATGATGGGCCAAAAAGTGGCAATATGATGGGTATGTGGCTGACGACTTTTTTTTTACCCAAAATTGATGAAACAAAAAGGGTTTTTAAAGGAGATTCTCAACTTTCCAATAATATAAATTATGGTTTACTTTGAATTTAATAAATAATTATTATTCATTTTCTATTTAATTACGACTAAAGTCCTGATTTTTAGGCTGATTGAAAAACATCTATAGCTTTCAAATGGTATCATATTTTTTGAATCCAAAACATGTGTCACATTCTATGCTTCACATAATATAAGATTAAAAAATAAAAAAAATGAATTTCATGAAGTTTTGACCAAGTTAAAGTGGTCAAACATACAAGTCTTTATATTTTTAAAAAGTTGTCATAAAAAAATTATAATTAACTATTTACTTGGAAACAAATTACAAAAAAATATGCATCACATCGAGACATGAGTCCTCTACTTATATCTAAAATATTATAAAAAAATATTATCATTCTAATATGGTTAGGTTGGTCAAACAGACACCTACTTCTTATTTTTTCCTTGAAATTTAAGTACTACTATATTGAAATTTAAAATTTTCACCAAATAGATTTTATTTTTTTGTAAATAAACCTAGTAATTTAGAAACTATAATAAATTTGCTAAAAATTCCATTCTTGCATATTTTTGAAATAATATAGATAACTTATTCAAATTTTTATGTCAAGTTGCCTAACTCTGATTTTTCTGAATTTTTTGCCACTTAAGGGCTTATTTTTTCCATGATCCTGCACATACTCGATTGCTTCTTGGAAGCCCATGAGATAGCACCTGAACCCATATGAAACACATAGCCCAATGTGATCTTCCTATCATACAAACTTCCTACCCAATCACTATCAGTGTATCTAACCAATCCATACTCATTTTTTGTTGTGTACAACACGCCATATCCTTTGGTGCCATTCACGTACTTCAGGATCCTCTTACCCACTTGCCAATGGGTGTCTCTTGGAGTCTCCATGAATTAGGAAATCACTCACTCCATGCATTATATCTAGCCTAGTTGTTGTCAAATACATCAAGCTTCCAACCAAACTTTTATACATGGCTGAATCCACATTGTTGATGTACTAATTTTTTCTCAACTTTAGACCTACAACTGTTCATGTTGGGTCAGGCTTGCTTTCAAGCATTATAAATCTCTTCAAGATCTCATTTGCATATTTTTCTTGAGAGATAAAAATACAACCATGCATTTGTTTTACTTCTATGCCTATAAAATAACTCAAGAGACCTAAATCTATCATTTCAAACTCTCGTTTCATGGCCTCTTTAAAATCAG
Organism: Sequoiadendron giganteum; assembly: GCA_007115665.2. NCBI lineage: Eukaryota > Viridiplantae > Streptophyta > Pinopsida > Cupressales > Cupressaceae > Sequoiadendron > Sequoiadendron giganteum. The sequence continues at coordinate 118,782,398 of CM021102.1, forward strand.
CAAGGAGGAAATCATCATCACTGGTAAAAGAAAAATCATCAACATACAATACAACAATCAAAATATTACCATTTGTTGCCTTGATGTAAAGAGTGGGCTCACCATTGCTTTTGCGAAAGCCATTTCTCATCAAATATGAGTCAATCCTATTGTACCATGCCTTTGGAGCTTGCTTCATCCCATAAAGAGCCTTCTTCAGCCTATACACCTTGTGTTCTTCACCTCGAACTTCATATCCAAATGGCAGGTCCACATAAACTTCATCTTTCAATAATCCATTAAGGAAGGCGGACTTCACGTCCATTTGAAACACCTTCCATTTGTGTTGGGCTGCAATTTCTATGACTACCTGCACGGTCTCCATCCTTGCAACAAGGGCATACATCTAATCATAATCTTTCCCAAATTGTTGTTTGTACCCCTTGACCACCAAATACGCCTTAAGTTGATCTTTGCTTCCTTTGGCATTGCACTTGGTGTTGTAGACCCATTTCACCCCAGTAACTTGCTTGTTGGGAGGAAAATCAATTAACTCCCATCTGTTATTCCTCTCTATTGCATCTATCTCCTCATCCATGGCCTCACACCATTTATCCTCTTTCACAGTTTCTTCAAAATAAATAGGATCACTATGAGAAAATAATGCAAAATTCATGTTCTCATCAAATTCTTCATCATACCTTTCATCTTAGTAGATCTCTCTTAGACTCTTGGTATTTCTTGGCATTAGGGAGGTGAGAGTGGGGTTCTGACATTTCATTACTGTTGTTGTTTTGCTGAACAGGTTGGTTCTAGAGTGATTGGGAGTGATTTGGAGTGATCGAGAGCTGCTAGGAGCTCTCTATGACCCATTCTCTGGTTGAATGTGGTTGTTTGCCTCTCTGTTTGTTATGATTAGGATTGATCAGGAGCGATCGGTAGCGATTTCCAAAAATTTTAGGATCTCATCCAAAGATGTTAGGAGCGATTGTTGGCTCCATTGAATCATCATTTTGTACTTCCTCTTCATTTTCTTCAACATGAGGAATGATTGAGAGTAATTTGGAGCGATCTGGAGTGATTTTTCCATCCCATGACTGATCTTCTAAAAAATCCACATCTCTATTGATAATTTTTTTTTTTACTGACTGGGTTATATAGCCTTTAGGCTTTTGAATTTGCACAATAACCTATGAAGATGCACTTCTCTCCCTTGTCATCCAATTTTTGTCTCTTTTGTGTAGGCACATGTGCATAAGCCACACATCCAAACACTCTTAAGTGCTCAACCATCCATATATGTTTTTTACATGCCTCTTGAGGTACTTTGTCATGGACTGCATTTGTTGGAATTCTATTAATCAAATAAATAGTTGTTGCTACAACCTCTCCCCAATATTCAATTAGGAGTCCCTTTTATTTCATCATGCTCCTTGCCATCTCCACGATGGTCCTATTCTTCCTTTCAACCACTCCATTTTTCTGTGAAGTATAGTTGGTTGTAAGCTCCTTTTTGTTGCCATTTTTCCTACAAAAATTCACAAATTTATTGGAGATATACTCTCCTCCATGATCTGATGTTAAGGACTTAATGAAGTGTCCACTCTCTTTTTCAACCCAGGCCTTAAACAATAACAAAATTATCAAATACATCATACTTATGCTACAAAAAATAGACCCATGTCCTATAGCTGAAATCATCAATAAAGGTCATTGAAAATCTGCTATTACTAATCGATTTGATTTGCATAGGGCCTACCAAATCTGTGTGCACCAACTCCAATGGTGCCCTTTCTCGATTGAAAGGGTTGCCTATGTTACATGCCCAAAATGCAAGCCTCACATCTAACATTAGAATCTACTATACTTGGCAAACCATCAATCATTTTTCTCTTAGACAAAAAACTCAAACCAACATAGACTAAGTGTCCATACCTGAGATTCCATAGCTCAAAGGGGTCTTGAATGGTTCCCTTGAGGACTGATTTTTGTACTACTGTAAATTTCCATCCATGAGAGATGCAACAATAGACTAAGATGAGAAACATGTCTCAATATTCAAAGGAAACATACAGTTCTTTGTTACTTCAACTACTACAAACACCTTGTTCCTCTCATTCTTGTCATAAATGACACATTTTCCCTTCTCCATCAGCACTTTGTAACCATTTTGGATCAGTTTACCAACAATCATGAAGTTATGCTTTAACCCCAGTGCAAAGAACACATTTTGAACCTCCTTCTTCACACCTTTCTGGGTGTGGATCATGATAGATCCTTTTCCTTTAACTAGAATTATTCCATTGTTCCCCATTCTAATCTCAAACTTAACATTTTTATCAATGAAAGAAAATAAAATTTCATTACCACTCATGTGGTTGCTGCAACTTTTGTCCAAATACTAGACTTCAAGGCTACCTTCTTCACCAATGTTGCACATGATGAAGGTTGTAGATTAATTTCCTTTAGCTACACTAGCATTCTATTTTTGCTGATTTCTATGCTTTTTCCAGCACTCACTAGCATAGTTCCCAAACATATGACAGCAGTAGCATTCAATTCTGCTCTTATCATTTTTCCCACTCGAACTATTGTTCTGCATGCCTCTTCGAGAGTTGCTTTGAGAGCTTTTCACTTCTTCTTTGCTGCTTTCTCATCCTGATCTTTCTCCTCCATCATTTCCTTGTCTGGATCTTCCTCTACCTCTTCGAGAGCCATTTCTACCTCTCCCCCTACCTCTTGCATTTGATTGAGCTTTGAAATTTTTCTCTTAGGAAGAAGTAGCAAACTTTTTTAGGCGTTTCTCATGGGTATGGACAGAACTCATTAACTCATATATTTTCAAAGTAGAGAGGTCATTTTTCTCTTGAATAGCAATGACAAGTGCATCATACCTTGTGGGTAGACACCTGAAGATTTTTTCAACAATCTTCTTCTCCTCCATCATTTCTCCATTCATTCTTAGTTGGTTTAACAAACTTGAGAACCCTGTTTAAAATTTTTCAATAGACACACTTTCCTTCATTTCAATAACCTCGAATTCTCTTCGAAGTAACTGAAGTTTCACAAATCTAATTTTTTCAGTCCCTTTGTATCCAATTTAGAGGATTTCCCAAGCTTCATTTGCATAATCAATTGTTGCTATTCTAGGAAAAATGGCCTCTGTCAAAGTTGCTTCAATCAAACTCAATACCTTAGCAGGTCATTCTTTCTTTGCTCCTTAAGTTGGGTCTTTTGGTTATTTTTGAGAGCTGCAAATGCAGCTAGGTCAATGACATCCACAAATGCATTTATCAGAAAATCCCACAAATAATTTGCAACCATAATGGTCTTCATCTTCTTGGCCCAAACAACATAGTTTTTTCCATTAAAGGATTGTGACTACTGCCTTCCATTAAAGGATTGTGACTACTGCCAACTCTTTGCTTCATCTCAAGCCATGTTTCCTATAGGAAAAACCTAAGTACCTAAAGAAAATAACTGCCCTAACTCATGAGGAAATGGGGCCTATGGCTTTGATACCATGTAGAGATTTTAAATGCAAAACTAAACACAGAGTTCCTTCTCTGATTTTCAGCTAAATTGGAAATACCCAAATCTCTAAAAAAGCGGAATAACAAACAATAGGAGACATGTAGTATTTTCTTTTTCTATTAACTGACTGGAAATGAACAATACAAAAAACAAAAAACTTCAAAAAAATAGAAGACTACCTATTACAACTTTCTGGGAGCTATCAAAGACTGCTCAACCAGTTCATAAACAATTAGGAGCTAGGTTGAACTCATTGTTACAATTTGAGTGGAACTATTTTCTATTCCTGGCAAACTCAGAGCAATAAGGAGCAATCAACTACTCACTGCAAACACTCTGCAACAACTCTGAGAATTCTGTAGCTATCAGAACCTCCTTGGATATAATGTTCTATGTTGTTGTTGCAACTTTTCTTCTTTCTGCCAATCACTTCTTGTTGTAAACACTGACTTCTCTTCCCTTACTTCTCCAACTTTTTCAACTAACAGAACAATCTACCTTCATCCTTTTTGTCTCTCAAAAAAATTCTCTCTAAAAATTGAATTTACCTACCAACATTAATTGGGAATTCAAAAATTCCTACTTCTGAGTAGTTAGGAACTGCAAGGATGAAAATCACAAAACTAGCAAAGGAAAAAAAACTCATGACAGGTAGGTTAAGCAACATAAGGCTTAGGGGAAATTAATTTTTCCAACAATCTTACAAATGGGCATCCACCAAACTTTTGGGTGGGAATTCAAAATCAATTTAAATTTTAATGATGATTGTTTGAATGGTAACATGTCCCTAATAATATGGGTCCACATCTGCCACATAAGTAGTCAAAGCTTCTTAGAGTGTGTTGGTTAATCCCATGTTCCACATCATTAGTTAAACTACTTTTTTTTTCTACCACACTGCTAACTAAAGCGCCCAGGATTTTGAATTCAACCCAACTTCCATGGTGCTAGTGAAGGGGTAGCTAGTTAGCACCTCACTCACTGATTGTGGTGTAGTAGATGGAAGAAAAATAAATAGTGATTCATAATTTTTTGGTATGTCAAATATTCGTCTTGTTTAAATTTGATTGTATTATGTTCATTTGTATTGGAAACTTCAAGGTATATTTTAAGCTCCATAATTGTAGTAGTAAGTTGATAATTTGGCTGCCCAAGTTACTTTTCTCATAATGAATTTGCAAGCTTAAGTATGCAAAAAACAACATTCAAAATTATTTAATGATATGTGTTCCTCTAAAATATTTTCTCCAAAAAAATAAATTGATGAGTGTTATTTGTATGATAGATTTTTGAATTAGATTTTCTACAAAAGAGGGTGGTCTTAATAGTGTCAGGTGTTTATGTGGCTAACTATGAAATGTATAACATTGGAATGTGTTTTTGATGGTTGTGTATTGAGTTCATTGACTAAATGTAAAACTCCTGCCATACCTTATTAGACCACCAACATGTCGTTAGAGTAGGCCATGGTTGTCTATGGACACAATTTATTGTCAAATGTGAAACATGCTAAAACAACAAATTTTGACTTACATGCAAAACAATGTGCTCAGGAAACATATATAAGCTTACATTTCAGAAGCACCTTTTTGTTGTTCCATGTCCTCTTAATTTCCCATTTCAAGCTCCTCCATATACACTTAGATTATATGCATGTCATGAGAGTTTCAGTTGTGAGATACACATATATAATCAACTTTAATATGGAACATTATATCTTCCTCATTTCTTTAGTCATCAATCAAGTATTTTGTGGGCCTTAGTTTGCATATGTACACCTGGATCTTTGATGTCTCTACTTTAGTCTATCTATGGAGAAAGAAATGGTTACAAAACCAACTTTTTGTGAGAAAATTTCTTTACTTTTTTTTTTTTAAAGTAATTATTTTTGTGACAATACTCATTTATCGTATATTCTTGGATGGATTTTATATTATCATCCAAAGCACCCATTTTGGTGTAGGAAGGGAGGAGAATGGTAATGTGTCATGGGTTTTGGATTTACACCTAACAATGGTATTTATATGGTAGTTTCTAAAGCCCTTTTTTTAACAATGCATTTTATGTGTATCAACAAGCTTTTATCTCAGCTCATATTTTTTTTTTTGTATAACCATGCATGATTTCCATATTGGCTATTTTCACCATGCTACAATTGCAATTGAAACTACCCACCAATGTATGTAAGAGTAAAATCATGGCATTATTAGTTGGCAATGATTTCCATTGTCTATTGATCATAAAATGAGGATTGTTGGAAATTTATTGCTCCTGTAGCCTCCTACTCACCCATCAAAATGCCTAGTTGTTCACCTACCTATCAAGAGTCATTTCTATTTTGGGGATCTTCCTTGCAGCTCTTGACAACTCCACAATTTTAATGTGGTAGCAGATTTTGAATTTTCAATTTATGGTGGTAGGTAATTTCAAATTTTGAGAGGGAATGTTTTTTTTGGACAAAAGGAATGAAGGTAGAGAGTTTTGTTAGTTTTTACTCCAACAGATTGTGTGAAGATTTTTTAACCTCCCAAAAGTTCCTAAACAATAGCAGTTGTATTTTTTTGTAATTGAGTAGTGATTGATCTAGATCAAGCTCTACATAGCTCTTGATAGTGAGGTCCTAGGAGCTCCTGATGTTTGTCAGTCTGGCTGAGCAACAATCCCAACAAGTTTGTAATCCGTAGTCTTAGTTTATTTTTTGTATTTTCATTTCCAATTATTGAATGAAAAGAAAATATTGCATGTCTCCTTATGCTTCTCTGCTTGAATTTGTGTATTCCTAGATTTGTTGGGAAACAGAACAACAGTTCTTTGTTTGCATTTTGTGCATTTAAATTTCTCACATGGTATCAGAGCATTTTTAGTTTATAAAATTCCTACATGGTATTAGAGCTATAGGCCCCATTTTTTCATGAGTTAGGGCATTTATTTTTTCTGGGTAATAAGTTTTTTATGTAGGAGACATGGCTATAGATGAAGGGAAGAGTTGGTAGCAACCATCGTCCTTTAATGGAAAAAGCTATGATGTATGGGAAAAGAAGATGTAGACCATTATGGTTTCCAATGATTTGTGGGATTTTTTGATTAATGGGTTCGTAGATATTACTGACCCAGCTGCATTTGTAGCTCTCACAAATAACCAAAAGACCTAGTTGAAAGAGCAAAGAAAGAAAGATGGTAAGACATTGAGTTTGATAGAAGCAACCTTGATAGAGGCCATTTTTCCAAGAATAGCAACAACTGAGTATGAAAAGGAAGCTTGAGAAATCTTCCAAACTAGTTATAAAGGGAATGATAAAGTCAGATTGGTGAAGCTTGAAATACTTCGAAGAGATTTCGAGATTATTGAAATGAAAGAAAGTGAGTCTATTTCAGAATTTCACATGGTTCTCCGATTTGATAAACCGGATGAGAACAAATGGAGAAATGATGGAGGAGAATAATATTGTGGAGAAAATCCCCAGGTGTCTACCCATGAGGTATGATGCACTCATCATTTCTATTGAAGAGGCAAAGGACCTCTCTACTTTGATGGTGGATGAGTTGATGGGTTCTCTTCAAACCCATGAGAAGCACCTAAATAGGTTTGCTACTTCTTTCCAAGAGAAATATTTTAAAGATCAGTCAAATGCCATGGGGTGAGGTAGAAACAACTCCTGAAGAGGTAGAGGTAGATCTGAATAGGGAAATGTTGGAGGAGAAAGATTGGGATGAGAAAGTAGCCAAGAGGGAGAAATTAGTTCATAGACTAGCTCCCAGAGAGGCATGAAGAACAACAGTTTGAATAAGAGAAATTTTGAATGCTACTAATGCCATAAATTTGGGCATTATGCTAGTGAGTGTTGGAAAAATCACAATAATCAGCCAAGACAAAATAAAAATGTGCTTGATTTGAATGTTGCTGAAGATAATTAGTTCACAACCTTCATCATGTGCAACATTGCTGAAGAAGGCAGCCTCGAATTTTGGTATTTGGATAGTGGTTGCAACAACCACATGAGTGGTAATAAAAGGTTGTTTACTTTCATTGACAAGAATGTAAAACCATAAATTATAATGGGGAACAATGGAGTAGTTCCAGTCAAGGGAAAAGGATCTAGCATGATCCGCACCAAGCAAGGTGAAGAGAAGGAGGTTCAAAATGCATTTTTTTCACCTAGGTTGAAGCATAACCTCATGAGTGTTGGAAAACTAATCCAAAATGGATACAAAGTGTTGATGGAGAAAGGTCAATGTGTCATTTATTACAATAATGAGAGGATGAAGGTGTTTGCAAAAGTACAAATGACAAAGAACCAAATGTTTCCATTGAAGATTGAGACATGTTTCTCATCCCAATCTATTACTGCACCTCTCATGAATGGAAAATGTATAGCAGTACATTTAGAAGCCCTCAAAAGTACCATTCAAAATCCCTCCAAGCTATGGTATCTCAAGTATGGACACTTAGGCTTTTCTGGTTTGAGTCTTTTGTCCAAGAACAATATAGTTGATGGTTTGCCAATGATAGTAGATCCTAATATTAAGTGTGAGGCTTGTATTTTGGGAAAGAAACATAGGAAACCCTTTCAATCAAGAAACTCAAGAGCACCATTAGAGCTGGTGCATATGGATTTGGTAGGCACTATCCAAATCAAATCTATTGGTAAAAGCCAATTTTTTATGACCTTCATTGATGATTTCAGCCATAAGACACCGGTCTATTTGTTGTAGCATAAGTCTGAAGATTTTGATAAAGTTTTTTTGTTTAAGTCCTAGGTTGAAAAGGAGAGTGGAAATTTCATCAAGGTCCTAAGGTCATATTGAGGAGGAGAGTATACCTCCAATCGTTTAGTATATTTTTGTAGGAAAAATGGCATCAAGAAGGAGCTAACAACCAGTTATACTCCATAGAAAAATGGAGTCACTAAGAGAAAGAATAAGACCATCATGTAGATGTCAAGGAGCATGATAAAAGAAAAGGGACTCCATACTAAATATTGGGGAGAGGCTATAGAAAAATCTATTTATCTAATTAATAGAAGTCCGACAAAGGTGGTCCATGACAAAATACCACAAGAGGCATGGACGAAACTCAAGTGGATAGTTGACCACTTGAGAGTGTTTGGGTGTGTGGCATACACACTTGTGCCAAAATAAAAGAGGAATAAATTGGATGACAAGGGTGAGAAGTGCATTTTCATGGGCTACAGTGAAGATTCCAAAGCTTATAGGTTGTTTAACCAAATCACCAAGAAAATTGTCATTGGTAGATAATCAGGAAGATAGTCACAGTCTACCAAAGACTTGGCCACAAAGAGATCTGGATAGCTTCTAAGAGCTTATCAACTGAGTAGACAAAAATGAAAGAAGCCAGAGATAGCCAAAAGATATGCTCATGAGAGCTCCCAAGAGCTCCTAAAGCTACTTGCTTAGCAGAGAAACAATAATAATGAAATTTCAGATCCCACTCTCGCCTCCCTAATGCTAAAGAAGACAGATTCTAAGGGAGATCTACCAAGATGAAAGGTATGATGAATATTTTGATGAGAACATGAATTTTTCATTATTTTCTCATAGTGATCTGATTTATTTTGAGGATGTTGTGAAAGAGGATAAATGGTGTGAGGCCATGGATGAGGAGATAGATGCAATAGAGAGGAAAAAAAGATGGGAGCTAACTGTTTTTCCTCCCAATAAGCAAGTTATTGGGGTGAACTGGGTCTACAAGACCAAGTGCCATGTTGAAGGAAGGATATATCGGCATAAGACATGTTTGGTGGTCAAGGGGTACAAACAACAATTTGGGAGAGATTATGATGAGACGTATGACCCTATTGCAAGGATGGAGACCATGCAGGTAGTCATAGAAATTGCAACCCAACACAAATGGAAGGTTTTTTAAATGGACGTGAAGTCCGCATTCCTAGATGGAGTGTTGAAAGAGGAAGTTTATGTGGAGCGGACTCTTGAATATGAAGTTACAGGAAAAGAGCACAAGGTGTATAAGCTCCTAAAAGCTCTTTATGGGATTAAATAAGCTCCTTAGGCATGGTACAATAGGATTGACTCATATTTGATGAGAAATGACTTTAACAAAAGTCATGGTGAGCCCATTCTTTACATCAAGGGAGAAAATGGTAATATTTTGATTATTGTCTTGTATGTTGATGATTTAGTTTTTACTAGGGATGATGATTTCCTCGTTTATGATTTTGAAGAGGCCATGAAAAGAGAGTTTGAAATTATAGATTTAGGTCTTTTGAGTTATTTTCTAGGCATAGAAGTAAAAAAAATGCATGATGGTGTATTTATCTCAAGAAAAATATGCAAATGAGATCTCAAAGAGACTTAGGATGCTTGAAAGAAAGCCTGCACCAACACAAATAGTTATAGGTCTAAAGTTGAGCAAGGAAGATTGCAACAACAATGTGAATCTGACCATGTATAAGAGTTTGCATTTAAGTTTGATGTACTTGATTGCAACTAGGCCAAATATAATGCATGGAGTGAGTCTTATTTCTAGATTTATGGAGACTCCAAGAGCAACCCCTTGGAAAGTGGGTAAAAGGATCCTGAGGTATGTGAATGATACCAAAGAATATGGAATTTTTTACACAACAACAAATTAGTTTAGGTTGGTTGGATACACGGACAATGATTGGGAAGAAAAGTTGGATGATAGGAAGAGCACATCGGGCTATGTTTTTCATTTGGGTTTGGGTGCTATCCCATAGGCTTCCAATAAGAAACCTATAGTTTCTATATCAATAGTTGAGGTTGAGTATATAGAATAAAATACAACAACATGTCAAGCTATTTGGTTGAGAAGAATCTCGATAGATTTGAGAGAAGAAAAATAAGATGGAACATCAATCTTTTGTGACAATGTTTCATCAATAGTTTTGATGAAAAATCTTTTGTTTCATGGAAGAAGCAAGCACATTGAAATAAAGAATAATTTTATCAAAGAGTTAGTTGAAAATGGTGAAATTAAAATGGAATTTTGTAGGTCTGAGTAGTAGCTAGAAGACATATTCACCAATCCTTTGAGAAAGGACGATTTCAAGCACCTAAGGAGTGGGTTAGGCATTGTCAATTTGGATCAAGATTGATCTTGTTTTTTTAGATAGGGACCAAGGGGGGGTGTTGGAAATTTATTTCTCTTGCAACCTCCTTCTCATCTGTCAAAACCCCCAGCTATTCACCTACCCATCTGGAGTCATTTCTATTTTGGGGATCTTCCCTACAACTCCTAATAGCTCCAGAATTATATGTGGTAGCTGATTTTGAATTTGCAATTTATGGTGGTAGTTAATTTAGAATTTTGAGAGGGAATGCTTTGTTTGGACAAAAGGAATGAAGGCAACAAGTTCTATCTATTGAAGAATGTTCAGTTTTTGCAGCAGAAGATTGTGTGAATATTTTTTGTGTGAGCTCTGAGAAGCTCATGAACAACAATAGTTGTATTTATTTGTAAGTGAGAAGTGATTTCTCCAAGTCAAGCTCTATATAAGTCTTGATAGTGAGATCCCAAGAGATTCTGAATTTTGTTAGTTTGGCTGAGTAACACTCCCAACAAGTTTTTAATATGTAGTCTTAGTTTATTTTATGAGTTTTATGCTTTTTGTATTATCATTTCTAGTTATTGAATGAAAAGAAAATATTGCATGTCTCCTTGTGCTTCCACATTTGAATTTGTATATTCCTAGATTTTGGGAAACAAAACAATAGTTATGTGTTTGCATTTTGTGCATTTTAGTTTTTTGACATGGTATCAGAGCATTTTTAGTTTATAAAATTCCTACAAGACAAATGTGCCAATCAACAATTTTGGATTTGGACTCGACCAGAAGTGGGTGCCTCAACAACATATGTCATTTATTCAATGAATTATTTTTGTCTCAATCTTGTTTCATGGTATACTATTTTCCAAGGAGGAAGTGGGAGATGCACAGATCCAACTACAATAGAAACAATAGCAAGTATTTCCTTTGAGAAACCACAAAAAAATGTGGATAAGTTACAAGAATAATTGTCATTGGACTTAGATAAAATTGAATATCCAATACCTCGTAACCAAGGTGAATTTACACCAGTAATGGACCCACAAATATTTATAAATATGTTGAGAGTGAATGTATTCAGGAAAATCCAAAGAAGGAGAATATAATTCCATCTATGGAATATCATAGTAGGTGAAGAAGAATATCAATGGCTAAGAAGAAAACTCACAGGTATGTTTATATGCAAAAACCTATTGGATGTTCTTGTTTTTGAGATAAGATTTCTTTGTAAATTCTACATTCAAAGAAGAATAATAACATAGTAACTCAAATATTATAATTCTAGATATTCTATACTCGATGTTATAGCCCTCGATTTGAAATATTATTATGGGGTAAAAGGATTAGTTGTTAATCATTAAAAAAATTCTCAAGTATAATGTATTCCTTTATTTGATGCCTCATTCATATGTTAAGTCTCAATTAATTTAATATTATAGGTGATATTATGTCTTATTATAGTGTCTTGTGTTCATTTTTAAGGTCAAGTTTCTATCTCTTTTATATAAATGTTTACATATAGATAAATGACTAGTTTAGGAAGAATTATTTCACTATTTGAGTGTTTATCTAGATTCATGTGTAGATTACAAGATCTTATCAATATTATCACATTTATGGATGATATAAAAGTAGAAAATCACATCTCCAATGTTTGTTGGCTCTATTGATTTAGATATATGATGAATCAACAAAAAATGGAAGATAGAATTGTCTAGAAAGATTAAATAAGTTAATTTTTTGATACTCTATCTTCCTCTAATCTTATTAATGTTATATCGTGATATTTGAATTTTTTTGATTAATCTATTACTATAATTTATTTATTCATCTATTTAAGTTATTATCATCAATCTTATAGTCATTTTCATACTAGATGATACTTTATTACCATATGTTTTTGAGTAGATATCACCTTGCATTAGTGTTATCATTTTGATAGTTTAATTATCATATCTATGTAGTTGTTATTATTTGCATGATTTATCAATAATTTATTTTAGTTATCAAATTGATATTTAGATATAATTAACTCATTATCTATTTGATACTCATTAAGTATTTTAAATTGGTGATTTATTAAACAATGTTTCTATATATCCTTTTGATATAGTATAAAATATGTATTCATTAAGTTTTACTTTATTGACCATAAATTGGATTATTATGTTGGATATTGGATTATTAATAATAACACCTATATTTTTATTACTATTGTGGCAATGAAAAAAGTATCCCTTTACTTTTCCTTTCTTGTTTGGGCCCTCCTTGTTAAATTAAGCATAATGTTGTCTTTACTTAGTGTTGTAATGTGTTTAACACATTCACATTAGGTCTTGGGACCTTGTGAGCTAAATAAACTTAATTGTACCCTATTTAAGGTGTTCTAAAGTGTTGTAACACACTTTCACACTTTTCTAGGGTTTTCATTATTAATTGGCATTTTTTATGCTTTATTTGGCCTTATTTTGCATCCATAAGCCTCATTTAATGCATCTTTTCGAGGATGATCCTGACATAAAACCAACATCTAATCATAATTCAAGTGTTTTTAGGTTGTGTGGATCAAATGTTTTCATCTAGGACTCATACACCACCTTGGTTGTATCTGTCTCACCTAGGTTTTTGGGTCTCAATCTCGACTTCACCTCATTCTAAGAATTTCTAAAAATGGTCCCATAATTAATGCCTAATGGGAATCATACACAACTTCTAGCATATGGCTCTGGTGTGGCCCAAAATTTAATTAATTTCAAATTCTTGGTGGGATTTTATCCTCCTAGATCTAATGTCAGCTTGTAGTGTTGTAATTTTGAGAAATTTTGCATAAACAAGTATAAATACAAGGTTCTTTCACTCATTTTAACTCCAATATTTCATATATTAATGCATTATAGATTTTTTTTGGTCAAGGAAGCATACAAGAGTTTACAAAAGAATTCAAGAGTATTCAAAGATATATTATCAAGTGATCTAGAGCATAATTCAAGTATCAAGCATAATGTCAAATTCATCATGCATCATGTTTGTTTTTGAGCTAACAATTGTGATGTAGGGTTTCATGATTCAAGCTAGCATTCAAGTCAAGATATATCACATCCAATCAAGATTCAAGATATACATCCATTGGAGTAATCTCATACATGTTTTCAACAATTTATTACCAGGCTTTGGTGAGTTGTAACATTGCATGTTGTTCATTCATCATTCTCCATTCCTATTTAATTTCATTTCAAGGTTTGATTACCAAAATGTGGTTTGACCAATGTAAACCCATTTCCACTAACAAAACAACATTTTTCCCTCTCTTTTGTGTGTGATTTGTAGTTCTATGTTAAAGACACATTCAAGAGAAAGTTTGAAGAATGTTGTCAAAGTATCAAAAAATTTCAAAGTTGTCACCTTGCATTGTAGATCATTGGAAGACATCTACAGGTTGCAAATTGAAGATTCAAATCCAAAAATCAAGTGGAACGTATAGAGAAAAAATTGAATAGAAGAATCAAACTTTTGTAGAAAAACCTAATTGGACTGATACACCACTTCCAGTGTACGAGTCCCAATATAGGTGAATTTCCATATTTTTGCATATCTAAACCTACATTGTCAGAAACCTGTTCCTACCCAAAAACCCTAATCTGGGACTAAATCACCCAATCTGGCATATGAGTCCCAATAAAAATTAAAATCAGCATTTATAGCATTTTAGAGCTTCATCTAATCCTCTTCAGGTTTCTAAGTGCACACTTTTATTTTCTCATCTTTTTGTTATGATTTACATGCTTTTCTAGGTCATTTAGTGAAGCATTACCATTGCATTAGGTCTTGCATTTGATTAATACTTCCAAGCCCTATCTTGGTTGTGAGCCCCTCTTTAGTTTATAATAAGACCCTAGGATAGCCCTATTACAAGATCTATTTCTCCTTTGCATACTTTAGATTGAGATTTCTAGGGTTTCCCTTCAATGGAATGATTTTGAAATGGGTTGTTCTATGTCCTAAACCATAAGTAGAAACTCATTTTTTCATTTTTTCATTTTGGTGAACCTACATTTAGAACATCTTAATTCTGATTTGGAGTGCATCATCATCCTAGATCTTTCTTGCATTAACATTGCATTGCATTTTGCATTAGTTAATTGGCATTGTAGGGTTTCTAAATCTTGTTTTAGTGAAAGTGCATATAGGTTACATTTTTTCATCTCAAATCATAGAAAATAGTCTAAAAAACTATATTTTATTTTATTCTATAGATTATACAAACTAAAAAGCATAAAAAACACTTGATTTTTTTTTAAAATTATAAAAAAAACCCTCAGTGGGACTCATATGCTGCTCTGGGTGATTTAGTCCCAGTGCATATTTTAAACTTAATTTTATAAAATTCAAAAATCTATTTCTGAGCTCCTGCTTATTGTTGATAAATTTTTTGTTTTAGTTTATAGAGTTTTTGGTATATTCAATTCGTTCTACCTAGTTTAATTTGGTTCATCTTGTCCATTCCTTAAATTCAAAATTGTATCTAGAACATTTCACTTCAAATTGTTGCATAGTTACCTTGTTAGAATCTAAAATTTGTATTGCATTTCATCATGGATATATGCTTTGGTAAGCTTTATATGTCCTTGAAGTCCTTAGTGGATGTGCCAAGTTGTACTTTTGGAATTGACGCTAATGAAATTGAACTTACTCATGCTCATTCAACTCCTAATGCTTTTCCTCCTTGTGATGTTGAAATCATTAGAGAAGATGATGACATCATGAATAAATTCCTAAATGATTGCCCTAACAACCTTGAAGATAATGTATCCTTTTATCCATCAATGAAACAACCAACACCACCTATAATACCACCACCTAAGATGTTTATTTATTTACATCTTGAAACTAAGACATGAGTTCAACCTAAGTTCCCTACATATGATAGGTGAACCTAGTTCCTCTAAGAAATAAAACACAGAACCATTCTATGTTCAAAAAGTGAAAAAACTCCCATCAACCTTAAATAGACATATGGAAAAGGATTTACAATCTTAAGTAAAAAATGATGTGATACAACAAGTGAACATGAAATTCAACAACTCTTAGAGAATATACCAATTGAAAATACAAAAGGGTTAGGATATCAAGATCCTCCACCTGATATGAATTTCCTCCTTCCTAAAGAACAACCTATTATTCATAATGATGATAAGGATGAGAGGATCATCTTATGCCATCCTCCTCAACATTAAACTCAAGAAACTGGTGAATCTAGCAAGCGCAAAAGACCTTATAAACTAGATAAACTACAATTCCCTTACGGTCCACCAATTGATATTGAAAGGAATCTATAAATATTCTTACATTGAGGATTTATTACATTACCTCCCATAAGAGAAGACCAAAAACTAAATCCTAAGAATATGAACACATCACATTGTCAATATCATAGAGTTCTTAGACATAGTACTGAGTGTTGTGCTTTACAACAAATATTTAAAAAGCTCAATATCATAGAAATAATCCCTTAAAGTGGGACCCTTCCGCTCATTTCCATGTAATGGTTGTACTTGACCTTAACATTCTCACTATTGCATGCTTATAATTCATTACAAATCATTTCAAGATGCAAGGAGCTCCCTCTCATCACCTACCTCGACTCATTCTTGTCTTGGACTTAGTGGGGGCAAGAATCAGTTAGCCTTATCCTAGTAATGCACTTTTTGTTGTGCCTTTGGCTATTCGTCTGCCTTTGATATACAATGAACACAATTGGAATGTGGATGACCTACTTTAGGTTGACTCACATGTACCTTACTATTATTTTTCTTTTGTGTGATTACATGTGAATAATTTGATCCCCTGTGATGTTATTTACTTTTGGGGATGATGCAAGGCATCGATACATTCATGTCTCTTCCATGTTGACCCAAAATAATTTCCTTTATCTTTTCTTTGTCTTATTTTTTCCTTTTGGGGATGATGCAACGTGTCAAGACACTCATGTCTCTTCCATGTTAACCCAAATTTTCTCCTTTATCTATTTTACTTGTCTTGTGTTTTCCTTTCAAGGATGATGCAAGGTGTCGAGATATTCACATTTCTTCCATGTTGACCCAAAAACAATTCTTTATTTTGACTCTCTTTGTGTCATTCTTCTAGTTCTATTTGTATTTGGGGAATGATGATTGTTCCAAGCTATCTAATAACATTTTAACAAGAACATACCTACCTCAAATCCATTGATCTCTCATGTGCTTGGAGTTTCATTTTGGGGTAAACCCCTTTTCTTTTTCAATTTTCATGATGTAGCTTTATTTCAAAACATATGACTTGGCATAGGGCTTTCCAAGTTAGATCTCATGCCTTCTTTACTGTTAGCATTTATCATTTTCTACTTTAAATTAATTTCTCATAGCATGGTGTTCAGCAATTTATTTAAATTAGGGGCATACATTGGCATTATTCTTTTTGCATTTTTTATGTTTCATGGTGTAGTCTTCTTGCTTCATGTGATGCGTTTTTTTCTTTGTGGTGACATTGGGTTTGATGTCCCTCAGGAGTGTAATCTCTCTTAGCATATTACATTTCTCTTAGTGTCTTGATGCGACACATTGCATCCCCTAAGTTGTGAATATTTTATCCTTTGATTGGTCCTCTCTTGGAGACATTAGGCACAATGTCCCCTAAGTCAAAGACCTTACATGAATTAAGTAAGAATCCTTTGAACATCCCTTATTTTTGCATTTGCATTTTTTGTTATATGGCCACCTTGTATAACAAATTTTGCATGCATGTGGAGCCATCTTGTTTGTTCATGAGTATCAAGCATACAAAGCTTTTCTTGCCTCATGAAGCTCGAATTTCATTTTTTTTGTGGTGACTTATCAAATTTATCAGGAGGTATAACTTTGGTATGGTTGGATGGGAAGTCAATTCAAGGCATGACTTTCACTTAGCCACTCACATGTGTGTATGTATATCACCTTCTTGAATTACTCACCCAATAGATAGCCTAAAATTTTGTTTCCTCAGAGTGAGCATGCATTTTTCAAACAAAGAACCTAGATCTAATCCACATCATGATGGAAAAATGTTTGAAGCTTGATCCACCCCTTTTTTTTGGTTTTCCTTATCTTTGGAAGTGTATGATTGTGCCTTGTTGATTCTCTTTATATTATTTTCATGTGTTTTCTTTTGTGCCTACATTGGTTTTCCATGGGATGTTATTCCTGGGGGCTTGATCACCCGTCTTGATCATTTTCATCCTATCTTATCAACATTGGTGTATTGGAACCCCTCTTGATGTGAGTTTGAAGAAAGTTCATACTCTCACTAAAGTGGCAGCTAAATGTGGCAATGAAAACAATATCCATTTAATTTTACTTGCTTGTTTGGGACCTCCTTGTTAAATTAAGCATATTGTTACCTTGAATTAGTGTTGTAATGTGTTTAACACACTCACATTAGGTCTTGGGCCCTTGTGAGGTAAATAAACTTAATTTTACCTTATTTAAGGTGTTTTAAAGTGTTGTAACACACTTTCATACTTTTCCAGGGTTGTAATTATTAATTGGGCTTCTTTGTGTTTTATTTAGCTTATTTTACATCCACAAGCCTCATTTAATGCATTTTTTTGAGAATGATCTTGACATAAACCAACATCCAATCATAATTTGGGTGATTTTAGGTTGTGTTTCCTAGATTTGGTCATCTGGGACTCATACGCCACCTTGGGAATATGGGTCCCACCTAGGTTTTTGTGTCCCAATCCCAATTTCACCTCATTCTAATTATTTTTTAATCCCACAATTAATGCCTAATGGGACTCATATGCCACTTTTCGCGTATGCATCATGTGTGGCCCAAAATTAAATTTAATTAGAATTCTTGGCGGGAATGTATCCTCTTAGATTTGATGCTAGCTTATAGTGTTGTAATTTTAGAAATTTTTGCATAAACAAATTTAAATTAAAGGTTCTTTCACTCATTTTCACCCCAAGATTTCAAGTATTCATCCATTATAGCAAATTTGTGAGAAAGAAAGCATAAAAGAGTTTACAAGATAATTCAAGAGTCTTCCAAGGTAGATTATCAAGTGATCTAGAGCATAATCCAAGTATCAAGCATCATGCCAAAGTCATCATTCATCATGTTTATTTTTGAGCTAAAAATTATGATGTAGGGTTTCATGATTCAAGCTAGAATTCAAGTCAAAATCTATGACATTAAAGAAAGATTCAAGATCTACATCCATTGGAGCCATCTCATAAATGTTTAAAACACTTTATTGCTAGTGTTTGGCGAGTTTTTACATTGCATGTTGTTCATTCATCATTCTCCATTCCTATTTCATTTCATTTCAAGGTTTGATTACCAAAATGGGGTTTGACCAAGGAAAACCCCTTTCCACTAACAAAAAAATATTTTCCCTCTCTTAAGTGTGTGATTTGTAGGTCTAGGGTGAAGACACATTGAAGAGAAAGTTTGGAGAAAGTTGTCAAAGTACCCAAAGTTGTCAAAGTTGTCACCTTGCATTGGAGATCATTGAAAGACATCTACAGGTTACAAATTGAAGGTTCAGATCTAGAAATCAAGTGGAAAGTACAAAGAAGAATTGAAGAGTGTAATCAAACTTTGAATTTCTATAAAACCCTAACTATACTGATACACCACTTCTAGCGTATGTGTTCTAGTATAGGCTAATTTATAGATTTTTGTAGATACAGAACCTACATGTCAGAAACTTGTTCTTGCCCAGAAACCTTGATCTAGGACTAAATCACTTAGTTTGGTGTATGATTCACAATAAACTTTGAAATCAATATTTCTAGTATTTCAAAGCTTCATCTAGTCCTCTTCATGTTTCTAGGTAGACACTTCTAATTTCTCATATTTTTGTTTTGGTTTACATGATTTTATAGGTCATTTAGTGAAGTATTGCATTAAATTAGTGATGCAGAGCAAGGGATTCACAACTCAACATTCCATTCACTTGAGAAATTTCATAAAAGTATTCATCTCAAACAATGATTAAGTGCATTCTACATCACATTGGAAACATTCTCATGGCAACCCACAATTCAATGCATTGAACTACCATTTATAACTTCCACAAAACACATAATAAAGAAAATATCTTTAGTGATATTAAATATAACATAATTATAGACTTCCCTTCCAATTTTTATGAAGATCCAATAGTGTAAAATAATTTTATTACATTTTTCCCAAAACTGCAAACCCTAGACATGGTTCAAACCTACCCTCACAAAAATGATCATAACTTATTAAAATCTTAATAAAATTTTCTGAGACTTGAAGAAAATGAAAGTAGATTCACATAGAAAAAAAATAAAATTTGTTTCATATCCAAAATATAGACTTTACAATCTGTGCCATCACATTTTCCAGACTATAAATTCTGCACAATATTGTTAGAATAGGTAGTCTCACAAAAATAGTCATATCTTCCACAAAACTCAATACAATTCAATGAGACAAAAATAATTGGAAACTAGAAACAAATATATTTCCATCCATATATGATACTTGATTATTTGAGTCCATACTAGGTCATACAGAACACAACTTCAACCTAGAAACAATGTAAAAATCAGAAAATGCACACAAAACTTGAGGTTGCCATTCATCAAACTTCAAAAACAATGTCTCCAACCCCCCAATTCTAGTTTTTGAGGGTGTAACTATACATTTCCAACAAAAAATCAGCTTTTTTCAACCACCTTTTTAATTAGTTTGTTGACAAAACACCTTAGTGACACTTCTGACAAGTTGCTTGACAACTTTCTTGAGCAACTTTTACAATTTTTACAATATGGAACAACTTTAAACATTATTTTACAAATAACTTCCAATATGAATTCCTAAGACTCAAAAACCTATAATATGTTTTGATAAATCTTACTATAAGACCCAGTACAAAAAATAGAGCAACTATAATTTACAAATAGCCTCATGGAAGCTTGAAAGCAACTTGGTGCTCCTACACCAATTAGGTTTAAACATTAGGTCTTGCATTTAATTAATATTTTCAAGCCCTATCTTGGTGTTGAACCCCTATTTAGTTTATAATCAGACCCTAGGACATCCCTATTGTAAGATCTCTTTCTCCTTTCCATACTTTAGATTGAGAACTCTAGGGTTTCCCTTTAATGGAGTGATTATGAAATGGGTTGTTCTATGTCCTAAACTATAAGTAGCAACTCCATTTTCCATTTTTTCAACTATATAAGATTTTATGTTTAGAAAATAATAACTAGTCTTAATAATCTATTAACCTAAGTATAAGTTCAATCCTTGGAAATGATGAAAATTCTAGATAATATACTTATTGGAATTTAAAGCTAATATTGGTGACTTTATTTATCAGAATGAAAGATTAAATATGAGATTGGGAAGCTCAAGGAAGTCATGCATCATACATATGAAAACATCTTTAGTCAATATATCACTCAATATGTAGAATAGATCAAGGACCAAATACGATGTACACTTAAACCTAACACATGAGGTGAATTGGAATATAAATAGGTACTTCTTTTCCCATTTATCATCTAATATGATTTGGAAAAGTAGATGTTATACAACGTATATTTTATTCTTTTAGTTGATTGCAAATATTGTCCATTATCTCATTATTCTATGGATTATTGTTATATCTATTAGGTTAAAGAGAATTTTGAAAATTTTAAGATATTCTATGTGAATAAATTATCTTTTTTTTGCCATCTCATGCATGAAATGAGTAGATTGAGTATACTTATGATTTGTAATGCTAAATGTTGAATTATGGTAAATAGTAGATATGATATAATTATTTCCTTCTTTTACCTTGCATTAGGAGGATATATTTTTTAATTTCCATTATGTAAGATTACTCACAAATTTCCTATCTCATAATAATTATTTCAATATTTTATAGTTAACTAAAGTTATTAATCAAGTTTCTTCTAATCTTGGGGAAAATTCTTCCTTGTCAATATCAAAATACATGTGTATAATTTTTTGTAGATTACTTTAACTACAAAATTAGTTATTAATGGAATAAATATGAAAGATTTATTGATCTAAATATGATATGAAATAATAATGACTCTATAGTTGAGGAGGCCATTTATTTAGTGGAAAGTTGAGTACATAATGGTCTTGTTTGTCAATTATTGTCAGGATATAGAGTTACCATTTGAATTAAATAGTTATTGTGGTAATTTTATGTAGCTATTTCTTTACATGGCTATCAAGATATCATCATATTATTGTGCATAATTAGCAAGTTATATCATTTATAGTCATGGTTTCTAAATTTTATTTAGTTGTTAAATTTATTAGTAATAATCCTAGTTAACACCTTGTATAAGATGCATAAGGTCTCTTATTTACTATATTTTATTTGATTAGAAATTAGTAATAATTGAGTTGTATATTAAAGATAGCTTTAAGAAGATTCCTTGAATATTACTTGAGTATGTTTCTAACAATCTTTAATTTCTAGTAGAACACTTCCATCTAATGGTAAGTTGTTATTATAGTCAAATCACTTTAGTTGAAAAATTAAGGTTATTATTTATTAATTGTTTATCATATAGTTATTATGTTTGAATGAAATAGTTTAGTTATAAATTTTAACCTAATTATATTTGTGAGTAAAATAATCTTGAATTGATTGAAAAATTCTTAAGAGTAGAGTATTCAATACCCAATCGAATAAGTCGGTGACTATTGAATAAACTAAAAGGAGCTTAGGTTATAGGTAAACATGGAAATATTTACATTGAAAAATTAACATAAAACACCTCTTTGGAACATGTTTATTTAGTATATTTTTAATTAGTTTTTTTTACTTGTTTCACTTGAGTGGGTGGTAGTAGATGGAGAACTATCTAGGGAAATTAGACCCTAGAAAAGGTTATGTACCCACTCATGTAGTTATATGAAACATAAACTAGAAACTAGAACTACATATATACTCCTTGATCCCGTTTAGAAGTGATGTATGTATGTATATATAATCCTTGTTCCAAATACACAAGATTTTAGGTGTAAGGTTAGGGACTTTAAAAAAAAAAGAATTTTCAGCTTACTTATAAATTAAAATTAAACTATTTTTTAACACAAATAAAATCTTAAATTTGGACTTGAGAATAAATCATGAGATATAATAGTGTATCTCGAAGGATAATGTAATGATTAGTGCATTAGATGAAGGATTTGTGTTGATTACATGAAATATTGAGGGTAATTTTTGGTCATATAAGTAGGTATAAATATCATGGTACAAAGGGGACTCCAAACCAACAATCTCATAAATAAGCTATAATTTAGGGACATCATATGTGGGAATGAGGAAATTTTTTACTATAATTTCACATAGATGACTATGATGTGGTATATCTAAGAAGGATATAATGGTAACCATAGCATTTGAACCTTTATTTTTTAGATGAGGGACTCACTCAAACTAGACATGGATGAATTATTTACTAGAACTATCCACCATCCACTTATATGGGAGAATATTTTAAACTCTAGTTCAATATTCATTATTAAATTTCTTGATCACAAGTTTGGATTCCCTATAGACCTATGACTAAATGATATTCCATTATTTAACTACCCTAAGCCTTGTGATTAAAGCATCAAGTTTTCTATATTGCTGGTGCATATGAATTCTAAACTAAATTCCTTAGGTATGAATCACCTTGGGAGTGATGAAAATAATACTAGTTTCTAAACCATATTGTGTGATGTAAGAAACAGGAAAGTATAATTTCCATAATGATGTATGACTATATATGATAATGGATTTATTAATAATATAAATGACTAATAGACATGATAATCTATGAGTGGGGCTTTAGCAAAATAGTCTATAATAACTTGCCCTATGATAACCTTCTTGTCCTTATTTGATAATATTTGTGTCCTTATTATCTATATCTAACACAATGAGAATAATTTCCTACTTATCCATCATATTTTAAGTGATGCCTTCAATAGGAGATACTTGAGAGGATCTATTTTAGAGATAATATTTGTCTAATGATTATGTAATGTTAACTATTTTGATATTTTAAGACAAATACTAAAATTTACTACCACAAAGGGTATAAAGAGTCTCATATTTGACTAAATCATAAGAAAACATAATAAATGAATCACTCATGGCCTACATCATCATGTTGTGCAATAATTTTCCCCATTGTGATTGATGTAGAAAACATTTACTGGATTAGGGGATTGCTAATAATCAGATCCATGAGAATTGGTGGGGACAATATGTAATCCTTTATTTTATAAATTCTCACTAAAATGTAGTATACCATTGAAATTTACATCCTTGTGGAGTAGATGGGAAAATTACAAGAAATTATCTACAAGTTTTGTAATGAAGCACCAAATAGCCTAGATTTTTCCTTGGAGATTACAAAGATATTTCAAGTTATTTGTTAGATTGATTTCTATAATACCTCTAAATTTGGTGGTATCTACATTAATGAATAGGAGACTATGTTAGACCTTAAGAATTTCCATGCCACCATTTTAATTCCCATTAATTATAACCAATAAAATATATTTTACGTTATATTTATGGTTGATGAGTTCATGCAAAAACAATGTATATCGATGTATTATGACACATTTATTTTTTGATATATATGAGATGAGATTCATTTTTTGGATTCAATATATATGCATGTTGTGTAATGATGTTATGGTTTATATTTTATTTTTCTATGTGATGGATATATTTATGCACTAATAATTTTTGATTTGATAGATTTGTGATGATGTATCTAGACTAGATGTTGATATGACCTAATGCTATGATATTTTTTCATTTTTGATGATATGATGATGATGACCTATATGAAATATACATTATTGACCTAATCGGTGTAGGTTATATGAATTTGATGATATCTACATCTACATGATACTTATAATAAAATGATGGATTGTTCTATGGTATTTATATTATGGTTTATAACATGTGTATGCATGTAGGATATATGGATGTTATGGATGTACTATAAATTTTTCTGGTTGTGTCATCATTCATTCATGATTGGGAGTTAGTATGATACAAGATAGTGATGAAATGACTATTATTGATTGATATCACATAATAGAATATGATGAATGCAATGAAATAGATATAAATAAATAGATTTGGATGGATATGAAAATTGGTAGATATTTTTATTTCTATAATGTTATTTTCCTACCATCATAGAGTGTTTTATTTGAGGAAAATGGGTATATGCACAACACAAAATGATAATCCATGGTGACTTCAGTATCATTTTTCTTAGAGTTTTTTAATTGTGATAAGTGGATATATATGCACACCAAGGTATGATAATCCATGGTGACTACAATATCCTTTTCCTAGACTTTGACATTGTCAACAAGGACTATCCTTATTCATACAAGACATGATAAAACCTTGTCATAGCCCTAATATATAAAGGGTTTTAAATTACCTTATATAGAAAGAGAATTTGTTATTGCTAGAGGCTATTCCTAAACACACAAATATCATACTTGTTACATAAATTATTAAGAACGTTCAACAAACACGTACAAAAGCAATGAAATTTCCCTATTATTTGTCCTCTAATCATTTGTTAATATCCTTGAGGAATATTGTAATAGGATAATGAGATAAATAAAGAAATAAAGACTCAAGGATCAAACAAATAAATATCCATCATATTTTATTTCTAGTAGATATTTTCTCAAAGTGGATAATGCTTATTGTATGAAGGATACATTTGTTAAGGAATGAATGATTTGGATAAGATGTTGGCAGTGAGTTTGGCAACTGATCAATAGGTTTTAGATAGTTTATTAGGAGCCTTATATTTGTGATTATCTTTTCAATGCATAAGTTTTTGGGTATTTCATAATATGTTTTTCTTTCTTGACTATCTTGTCTAGGAAATTTGTAGTTTATTGTGGCTATGTTGAGTGAGTATGATTCAAGTAAATTGTTGGATATGCTAAGAATGGGTTTATTTAGTATGGATAGTGTGAAATTATTCTATGGAATCTACAAAAAAAATTCCTCCTAATACTAATGTCAAAGATCCAATCCAAACACTAGGTTGAGGAAATGCCTCTAATTGGGTAGAGGTATTTATTTATTATGGGATGGGATGTTAAAAAATTTACTATTATATGGGATGGAATGGTTTTGACACTAAATATCAATTAGCACAAGACATGATAGGGATGGTAAGGTTTATGGAATGTATTTATTATGGGTGAAATGTATTGATCACTAATAGCTGATGGGTATTGATCTCTACACATGGTGCCTGTAAACAATATTTCACCATGGTACTTACCAAAGGTTCCAAAAAAAGTTATTTTCACCATAGGATGAATTATTTTTGTTTACTATTATCTTTTCCCATTTTATTTTTTTGGTTTTTAATAAAAAAAAATTACTTTTTGTATTTTTGGAACTGGGATACTTTGAGGATCATGCAAAGAATTTATTAAGGTGACCACTATCGATAGGATCATCTAGTGGTTACCCTTCATGCATAGAAATTTGTTATAGTATTGATCCATATGATACTATAATAACAAAGGTTCCTAACCAATTAGGATCAAATTTACCTTTATTTTCATGATATTGTTAGTTCTTTTGAGCTTCCTTAAGTAAGTTAGGTATCTTATCTTGAACTTAAGTGAGATAACCTTCTTATTATAGCTACAAAAATGAAATTTTAATAATATTGTAGTTGATTAAGTACATTGAGATTTCTTTCATCTAGAAATTCCAAGTCATGTAGTCTAGAAACTTTGTATTCTTCATCATTGATGACATACTATAGAGAAATTTTGAGTGATGGGAGCTCGACATCGATAGGTAAAATTTATTTGGCTCAAAAAACTAGGGAATATAGGATGGATCCTATGGGTGTGTGAATGCTAGTTTAATAAGACCACAAGGTAGGGTTCAATATGTTCATTAACAATATTTTTGAGGATTTTTAATATAGTTTTATTTGATGCCTCAACTTGACCATTACTTTTTGGATAATAGTGGGTGGAGAAATGATGTTGGATGTAAATTTTTTCACAAATATCATGAACATCTTGGTTTTTAAATGGTTGAACATTTCCAGTGACAATGGTTGAGGGAATACCATACTGATAGATGATATAGTTTAGGATAAAATTAGCTATTTTCTTTCTAGTGATGTTAGTGAGAGTAATTGCTTTAATCCATTTTGTGAAGTATTGGGCAGCTATGGTAATGAATTTATTATCATTGGATGATGGGGCATGGATTTTACCTATAAGATCACGTCCTCACTATGAGAAAGGTCATAATTTTGTAATTTATTAAATCTTCTAATTTGGTGCATGTATAAGGTCTCCATGTTTCTAACACTTCTAGTATTTTCAAGAAAACTAGTGGGTGCCTTGTTCTATTGTTAGCCAGTAATAATTAGTTCTCATTATTTTATTCAGTAGATTTGGACCACTAGAGTATGCCCCATAAACTCCATTGTCTACCTCCTATAGGGAAGTATAGGATTATTACAAGTTAAGACACCTAAGGAGAGTACCATCAAATATGTTTCGATAGAGTATATCACCTAAAATGAGGAAGTAGGATGAGTGCCTAATTAGTGTTTTTCTCTATTTGGTTGATAAATTAGGTGGAAGGATTTTTTGATGGAAGTAATTGTATGTCTTAGTACCAAGGAGAGTTGGGAAAAACAATTTTGTGCAAGGATCAAGAGTTATTACACTAAGAACTCATAATGGTGAATATTGTGTGGCATATCCAAGAAAGAACCAATGGTTTCCATTGCATCTATTTGTTTGTTTTTTAATTTGGGAATCTACTCAAATGTGGTGTCACTAAAGTATTATTTGAAACTATCTACCATCTTTTTGTAGTATAGAAGTTTTTTTATCTTTGGTCTAATATTCATTGATCACCAGTTTTACAAACAATTAGGAATCACCATAGACTTGTAGTTCCTTAATTTTATATTATATTACCATCTTGAGTCATATGATTAATTTCTCATACTCAACAATATTTTTTGTACATGGGAATGTTTGTTGGTATGATTTCAATATATAGTCCCCTTTGGGGTGTGATGAAGATTATACTTGCTCCTAGTCCATGATAAGTATATGATCCATGAAAGTTAATCTTACATGTCTAAGTGGGGGTTATTTTGAATATACCTTCATCTGGGAAATTTGACACTAGTGGATAATAAGAGTGGAGAAATGGTGTTGGATGTGAAATTTATGGTAGATCTCACAATAATATTAGTTTTTAATGGTTGACCATTTTTAGTGACAATGGATGCGAGAATACCATACCGACAGATGACATGATTTAGGATAAACTTACCTATTTTATTTCTAGTGATTTAAGTGAGAGGAATGACTTAAGTCTATTTTGTGAAGTATTTTATGGCAATGATAATGAATTTATGATTATTGGATGATGGGGGATGGATTTTACCTATGAGGTCAAGTCCCCATTTTTCAGAAAGGCCATAATGTGGTAATTTCTTGAAGCTCTTGAGCTAGTGCATGTATAAGGTTTCTGTGTTGTTGACACTTCTGATATTTTGAAGAAAATTGGCAGGTTTCTTTTTCTATTGTTGTATAGTAATAACTAGTTCTTATTTGTTTATTTTCTATATTTTAACCATGAGAGTGTTCCCCAAAAATACCATTGTGTACCTCCTATAGGATATTTTGGGCTTCTTTCGAGTTAAGACACCTAAGAAGAGTATCATCAAAGATATTTTGATAGAGTATATCACCTAAAATGAGAAAGTTAGATGAATACATAATAAATGTGTTTCTTTTGTTTGTGGATAAATTATGTGGAAGTATTTTTTGATGGAGGTAATTGTATATGTCATTAAGGAGAGTTGGTGCCAACAATTTTACACACAAGTATGGAATCTAGGATCATCAAATGTAGGGATCAATATTTGTTCTACTAAGAATTCACAATAGTGAATATTGTGTGGCATATCCAAGAGAGACCCAAATGGTTTCCATGGAATTTAGTGCTTTATTTTTTAATCTAGGAATTTGCTTAAATGTGATGTCACTAAAGTATTGTTTGAAACTATCTACCATATTATTGTAGGGTAGAATTTTTTCATCTTTTTTTATATATTCATTGCTCACCTATTTTACAACCAATTGGGAATCACCATAGACCTATAGTTCCTTAATTTTCCGTTGTATTTCCATCTCAAGTCTTATGATTAATTATTCATAATCAATGATATTATTTGTACATAAGAATGACAATCAATATGATTTCGATATATAGTCCCCTTGGGATGTGATTAAGAGTATACTTGCTCCTGATCCATGCTAAGTATATGATCCATGAAAGTAAATATTTCATGTCTAAGTGGGGGTTATTGTGAATATTTATTCATTTAGGAAATTGACACTAGTGTGTGATCTGTATTAATAGGAGAATCCACTAACTAGTCTATGATCACTTTCCCTTTTATGGACTTTTTGTCTACATAATCAATGTCAAATTTGCTCAATATTATAATGCATTTAGGTAATCTCCTTATGATTGTTTCTTTTCCCAACAAGTTCTTAGGTGGATAATTTTATCAATGATTTTATTCTCATGGTTTAGCATGTAATGTCTTAATTTTTGTGAAGAAAAAACAACCACTAAACAAGAACATTCTATAGGTGTATAGTTAATCTCATAACCAACTAGAATATGACTAATGTAGTATACATCCCTTTATTTACCAAATTCATAATTTTATGTGAGGGGAGAACCCAATGTTGTTGATGTGGTAGATATATATAATAATAAATTATTTCCCTAAATTGGTGAGATTAACATTGGAGGAGATGCAAGATAATATTTCAGGTAATGGAAATCCTATTGATAATTTTCATCCCACTTGAAGGTAACACCCTTATTCAAAAGGTGGGTAAGGGATGAGACTTATCTACTAGTTGTAACCTGCATAGTTGTATGAAAATGGATTATAACTTTCCTTCTAAGCTACGTAGTTGTATGAGATTTGTAGGAGGTGGAACACAAAAAAATGGTGTAAGGGGAGGAATTCCAAAATGATAGGGTTAACAATCCCCTTATGTTTTCCAAATGTTTTATTGAAGGAGTGATGTGATTTCTTAGGATGTTTGTGTGGGTTTTGATAGATTCGATAAGTTATATGATTGACTTACAACCTAAAAGGTGAGACAACCAGACCTTGACCAAATCTAGGATTGATTTATAAATTAAATGTAATGATCTAATTAGGTTAATAGTGCAATTTACTAATCTCATACAAATGCATAAAACATAGAAATTCATAAATAGAATTGGACAATAGAAATCAATAGAGTAGGAAAATGTGCACCTGTGGTTCAAATCTGGGACTAAAAATGGAGGACACAGGTTCCTAGAGTGTGAGTATCTTTGTAGTTCTTTTCTAGATCTATCTTGAAGGTAACATCCTTATGCAAAAAGGTGGTAAGGGATGACACTTATCTACTAGTTGTAACCTGCATAGTTGTATGTGAATGGATTTTAATTTTCATCCCACTTAAGGGTAAAACCCTTATGCAAAATATGGGTAAGGGATGACACTTATCTACTAGTTGTAACCTACATAGTTGTATGTGAATAGATTTTAATTTTCATCCCACTTGAATGTAACACCCTTATGCAAAATATGGGTAAGGGATGACACTTATCTACTAGTTGTAACCTGCACAGTTGTATGTGAATAGATTTTATTTTTCATCCCACTTGAACATAACACCCTTATGCAAAATATGGGTAAGGGATGACACTTATCTACTAGTTGTAACTTGTGTAGTTGTATGCAAATAGATTGTAACTTTCCTTGTAAGCTACTTAGTTTTATAATATTTGTAGGAGGTCAAACATAGAAAAATGGTGTAAGGGGAGGAATTCCAAAATGATACAATTTACACTCCCCATAGATTTTCCCTATGTTTTATTGAAGGAGTGATGTGATGTCTTAGGATTCTTGTGGTGGTTTTGATAGATTTGATAAGTTATATGATTGGCTTACAACTTGAAAGGTGAGTCAACCAAAATTGAAAAAATCTAAGATGGATTTAGAAATTATGTACAATTACCTAACTAGGCTAATAGTGTAATTTACTGTTTTGATATTAAAATAAAAATAAAAATCATAAATAGGTTGGGACAACAAAAATGAGAAAAGTAGGACATTGTGCACCTATGGTTCAAATCTGGGGTTGAAAATGGAGGAAAAAACGCCCAGGGTGTGAGTTTCCTTGTAGTTATTTTTAATATATATATTCATAGTCATTTGATGTTAGATTAAAGCCTTTTATTACTACCTGCAGATTTGTTGGATCACTGTTGGATAATGATGTGATTTTTTGTGAGTTGATAAGATATAGGGATTCAAATTCAATAATGAATATATGATCCTTAAACTCCCTTCAATCCCTTTCAAACATAAAAACTACACATTAAAAGAGAGAGGAAGGGTTGTTCCATTTAGGGTCTTTCCTTAGTCAAGCCCTATGCTAGTGTTTCCACTTCCATAATGACAATGTCAATGATAAAATTATAATAGATATGAATGAATGATGAAATCACAAATTTCTACAACTCACAACCCTTTAATGGCTTTCTTGAAAGATTTAATTCATGCACATCACCTCAAGGTCTTGGATATAGCTTGTTCTATTTTCTTGAATGCTTTCGAGACCTACAAAAATGTTATACTTCACAAAACAATGATAGCATAAACACATATAAACTCACATAGGATTTGACATGATGTTAGGATATTTAATTGTTGTAAAAAAGATTTGAAATGTTGGTCTTGAATTTCTCTTAATGATAGTAATTATTTTAATGTTCAACTATTTCTTGTTAATTTTTAAATGATGTAATAACTAGGTAAAATTATAGGCATTTATTCAGTTTCCTAAAAATTAAATATTGATAGACGACTTTAAACAATTGAATTATAAATAATAAATTACCAACATCAACATATTTAAAATTGGAGCCAAAATAGGGGACACTCAACCTAGGGAGTAAGTATCCTTGCCCTATTGTTTGGATTTTAAGTGCCAAGGACAAGGTATTAGATAAATGCATTTTTTACCCATTTTCAATTCCTTGGTAATTATTAAAAATGGGACATAGAATACATAATTTAGGAAAATAAGTGCTTAATTAGGTCCAATAACTTGAATGGGAAAGAAAAATAGTGTGAAATTTTTAAGGGTGAAAATTTATGATGCTACATTTAGCTCCTATTTTAGTGAGAGCATGAACTTATGCTTAGACTCACACTAAAGTATAATATGTGTTAAGAGGGTTCCAATTGTTCAAATTTTGAAGAGGTAGGATAACAAAGGATATAGAGGGGTGATCAAGCCCCTAGGATCCAAGATCCCATGGAAAAGAAATAAAAGAAAAAAGAAACACACATATGCATGAAATGCAACAAGACAACATACAAAAACATACAACATCACAAATACAAAAGGAGGGTATGGATAATCATGGGCTAGCAAGAAGTATTATTTAGGATCCACACCATAGAAAATTCCATTAGTTTCTAAATGAATCACAAATGGGAAGGAAACATGGGCTAGTGAAGTTTGATATTCACTAGGTGAGCCCCCAAGACAAGGTAAAATGAGAAACTGGTGTAGGAGCACCAAGTTGCTTTCAAGCCTCCATGAGGCCATTTGTAAATAGTTGCTCTATTTTGTGTATTGGGTCTTATAATATGGTTTATAAAACCATTTTATAGGTTTTTGAGTCTTAGGAAGCAATATTTGAAGTCATTTGTCAAATGATGTTTAAAGTTGTTCCATATTGTAAAAATTGTAAAAGTTGCTCAAGAAAGTTGTCAAGCAACTTGTCAAAAGTGTCATTAAGGTGTTTTTTCAACAAACTAACTAAAAGTTGGTTGAAAATACTTGGTTTTGGTTGTAAATGTATAACCACACCCTCCAAAACTCGAATTGGGGGGGTTGGAGACATTATTTTGGAGTTTGATGAATGGCAACCTCAAGTTTGGTGTGCGTTTTATGTTTTCTACATTGTTTATAGGTTGAAGTTGTGATTTGTACGGACTGGTATGGATTCAAATAATAAAATATCATATATGGATGGAAAGATCTCTATTTCTATTTTCCAATTCTTTTTGTCTCATTGAATTTTAATGAGTTTTGTGAAAGATATGATTATTTTGGTGAGGGCAGGTTTGAACATTGCCTAGGGTTTCCAGTTTTGGGAAAAATACAATAACTTTATTTTCAACCATTGGATCTTTATAAAAATTGGAAGGGAGGTTTGTAATTATTTTATCTTATATCTCACTAAAGGGATTGGCTTAATTATTTGTTTTATGGAAGTCATTAATGGCTGTTTGTTGCATTGAATTGTGGGTTGTTGTGAGAATGATTACACTACGATCTAGAATGCACTTAATCATTGTTGAGATGAATGATTTTATGAAAGTTTTCAATTGAATGGAATTTTGAGTTGTGCATCCTCTTTGCTCTGCATCATAGTGGTATCAAAGCTTAAAATTTTTTGAGTGTGTAGAAGGCAATCTACACCAAGTAGTAGCATGGGTTCATGGTTGCACGGTGATCCCTCCAAGCTGCAATCAGGACACTGTGAAGATCTCAAGCTGGGGTCTTCATATTGTCTCCACCACAATGCAGCTAGGTAGAAGGTGCAATGAGAGCAACCACTCAGAGAAGGGTGGGAAGAATCTTCCAGAATCGTGGGTGGGTGAGATGGCAGTACGATGGTGGTGTGAAGCAGCAGCATGACGAGATGAGGACAACAACCAGCATACACTTCATTGATGGGAGTCATGTGACAACAACAACAGTAGCAACAAACACCTTGATTCAGTGATGAAGACACAGAGGCAAAGATTTGAATTGCAACAGTCTCACCTCGACATCTCCATGGGACTTGGAAATCTATTCAGTCTGGGAGTATGGTGCGGGACCACCTCAAGTTTTAGTATATTGTAATATTTTGTTAGTTAGAATTTCATGGGACTATGTTTAATGGTATTTGCAATTATTTTAAATGAAATAAGTTAAGTTAGTTGTAATCGTATATTGGGTAGATGAGCAGTTTTATTCCTACCCTAGAATATCTATTAAAAGAGAGAGGAAGATGTAACTTAATCGGGGGATAGAGGAGATAGGAAGTGCGAATAGAAAGGAGATAGGAGAGAGCAACGTGAGGAAGAAATCGGGCTCTCTGGCCTTTGGCTAGAGAGCCATTCAATGTATTAATGTTTTTCATAGTATTAAAATGCAAGTGATTATGTGAATGTTATGTTTCCTGTCGGTTGGCATAGTTCTATTTTCCCTTCCTAGTTTATGTATTTTGCAATACCGTGAGTACAGTTTGGTTTTGGGGTTTGCGCCAGTTGTTTGAATGTCACAGGGGTATTGTTCATGGGTGGCTTCTTTGTGCTAGTCCCGTGCTTTATGATAGTCGGCAAATACATTGAATAGTTTGGGTGTGTCTAAGTGTGTGGTAGATGAAACCAGTGGTGTGTATGGCGTGGATTCTTTATGCACTTAATCATTGTTGAGATGAATGATTTTGTGAAATTTTTCAATTGAATGGAATTTCAAGTTGTGAATCCTCTTTGCTCTGTATCAGAAACATACTAAGTCTAGTAAATTTTTATATTCACTAGGTGTGAACCCATAAAAAACCATACCTAGAGTTATACTCCTTAATAACCTTGATAAGGTTCCACAAAATGATCTTGAGATGATATGACAATGCCACACTAAGTTAAGGCCTATGAAACAAGTGAAGCACAAATTTCAATATCAATACACCACTAAGCCCAAATCCTATAAACAACATGAACCAAATAATTCCAATGTATGCTCCTACTTTAAAGAAACTGTGAAAAACCATGCTATGAGAAATTACTTTAAAGTGGGAAATGATAAATTTCATGCAAAAAAAGATCATAGCCTCTTATTGTGTTGCAACTAATGGGGGAGGGTTATTTTTTGTAGGAGGAGGAATAAGAGGATATATCTCTATTGTGGAAGAAGAATCCTTCTTTCCTTTACCCTTTGTTTTCTTATTTGTAGTAGGATCCTTTGAGGTGACTCTAGTTGTTCTCTTCTTTTTTGTTGGCCTCCTTTCTATAATTTATTTCTTATTATTTACTTTTGACCTTCTTTACTTCTGAAGGTTCTTAAATATCCTCTTCATCAATATCATGAATTTAATCTTCTTCCTCTACTTAGTTTTATTCATATTCTCAAGGATGTGATTCTAAATCACCCATTAAATCATATTTTAGTGCCACAACTTCTTCATTCAAGTTGGAAGTCATATATTCCACCCATTTCCTTGTATATTTCAAAACCATCTCAATCAATTTATCTAATTCTATGATTTATTCTTCAGTCCAATCAAGAGGTGGAATGGGTATCTCTTTTACCAAGTCATAATTATAGTATTTCACACAATCACCATCATCTATCACCTGCTAAGGTAAAAGAAATAGCCTATAAATATTGACCATGTCAACTGTCATCCTTGAATTTATTCTTCCCTTGACTTAAAATTCATCTTGATAATTGGCCCAGTAGTCCTAAATATGGGGCTTGTGCCTATACTATCTGCATACTAATTATTTGGCTACATTATATGAATCCAAATTCCTTTTGACTATGTGAGTTTTTTTAATTATAAAATTGTAACTCAATGTCAGAGTTCTCAACTTCTAATTTTGATGGGAAAGCTTTTGTTCCACCAAGA
Organism: Sequoiadendron giganteum; assembly: GCA_007115665.2. Taxonomy (NCBI): domain Eukaryota; kingdom Viridiplantae; phylum Streptophyta; class Pinopsida; order Cupressales; family Cupressaceae; genus Sequoiadendron; species Sequoiadendron giganteum. The sequence continues at coordinate 118,817,801 of CM021102.1, forward strand.
AAGATCACACCTACATTATGCTTATCTTTCAAAATTTTCTTAAAAGTACTTAATTGCCTTGTCACTTCTAAAATCACAATATTGTATGTTTGATACCTCATAATCCTATATGGTCTATTTGAGAAGCCTTGTATTCTAATGTAAGAAAAAATGTGAAATTGTATATACCATGACCCATAATTTTTAATCAAATCCATGGCTTCCTATGATAGCCTATTATTTTGAGTCCTTTGAAAAATATTTACAATATACATGAGAGCTTCATTATTTACCCTTTTGCAGTGGGAATTACTTTGGAGGTGCAATTGGGGGTAACAATCATAAAATTTATACTATCCAGGCTTATTGCCGACGTCCCGAAGACATGTCAATCCTCTATATTATAAATTTCTTACAAGAATATACACCACATAAGAGGTCACTATGAAGGATATTCTCTTCTCCAAGTTTTCAAACTAAGAGTCTATATTGTCACTGATCATTTTTTCCCAATGGATATTCTTATCCCTAGTAAATATCTCTTTAATATAATAAAACATCCATTATTCAAACCGGTCTACCTTTGGGAGATCCATTATTTTTCTTAGGAGGGTGACTAAGTCACTGCAATCATCTTTAAAATAATTCCTATAAAGAGTCTTGGGAATCTTGGGGTAATGTGGCCTTGGATTTCCCAACCAATGTGAATTGATTATCACCAAACATCTTTCAAGTCCTTTGGTGTAAATTCCTCTAGCTATTTCTTATGATACTACTATCATCTTTGGATAAGTTGGAATACAAAAATCCTCCTATATGTCCATCTCTATGAAATTTGTAAGGATTATCCCATATAGATCTATGATTCTCCTTTTATCCCATCTATAATGATTCATACATTCTATTATTAGATCTGAGCATTGCACTAAGGGAGGGAAACCTGCAACTTAGGCTATTCGACTTCTGACCATTCTCTTTGCAAGGTCTGAAGGATTCTTGCCATACATATTTCCTCTAAATTATTCAAGGTTGATGTGACCCAAGTTGGTGTCTCCAACATTGGCCTAGTATGAAATTGTCTTTGTCTCAGGGACACACCTTTGAAATCAAACTTCATTTTGGCTATCCTTGAAAGATGTTTTGTCTTCCCACTCTTCTTAGCCTACATCTGCTAGGCAGACATAGCCTAGATCGCTTGGAGTGAAAGTGTGAAAAGAATGAACAAATTTCCCTTAGAGATCTAAATATATCAAATTCACCTCAAATTCTAAGGAAAATATTCTACATTTTCTCACATTTGAAAGATATCATCATTATTAACTTGCATGCCAAATATCAAATTCTTAAAACATACAAATTAAGCCTGAATAGACCTTTTCATGATTTTAGATTTGTCATGGAATTTTGGGATGTTACCACTTTCAAGGAATTTTAGGAATTTAGTTCTTTCAAGAATTTAGCATTGCTATGGAATTTCCAAGTTCTAAAAGAACCTTTGATTTTCTCAAAATTGGTGATTTTATGGCTCTTACTCCTTTTTAATTCACAAGGATGGAATTTGAAGATTCCATGAACATAATAAATCTCTAAATATGGATTTTTCATTTTCACATGGCAATTTTTGAAGATGGTAAAAACTTTGAAAACTAGATTATTTATACGAGTTTTGGGGATTTTTGAAAATGGGTAGTTTAACTATTTCATTAAAGAGTTCAAGGTTTTAAATACCTTACGGATTTTAAGTAGTTTTGGAGTTTTCCATGGAAAGCTAAATGACCCACAATGGTGGGTCTTCTAGATCTCATTTAAACGTTTTTTTCACAAAAATCTAAAATATTTTCATAGTGGCAAAACTTAGGGAATTTTGAATGCTATTTTTTGAATTTGAATTTGTAGAAAACCCTAAGTGTGATTTGTCCAAAATTTAAAATTATTTTGTCTTAGGTTTATAGGGTTAGAAACCCTAGTCAATTGGCAATAATTTTTCACTTAAAAAACCATAGAAAAGACTAATTTCCTTGGAGATTGTGAGGGTTTTGAATGTTCTATTATTTGAATTGTCTGAAAAACTATAGTTTCTTGGAAGTGAGAAAAAATTAACCCTAATCCACATGAGGTAGAGAAAAAAAATATTGCATTTTCAAATTTTAACCCTTAATGAACCTTCAATATCATAAACTCTACATTTATTATGTAGTTAATTCAATTTAATTTTGGAGAAAGTCACAAAATATAATGTGCAAGGCTAACCAATACTAACCTTTGATCTGAAATGGCAAGGAAATAATAATTTAAATCCCTTATGGGATGTGAATGGATCTCTATTATTAAACCTATTGAATAAACCAAATACCGAGAGGGGGCTGAATTAGTATCCACATAAACTTATTGAAAAAACACCATTAAATCTTCATACCATAAAACATATAAGAGAAATGAAAAAACATGAAAGTTCCACAACACAAGAACACCAGATTTTACGTGGAAAACTCAATGAGGGAAAAACCATGGTGAGGATTAACTCACAATATATATAGTTATTTCAATACTAGTTACAAAGGAGGCTTATAAACAAAAGTATGGCTAACCTCTAAGATTGAACTGATGAGGATACACCATGAGTGCAAATTCAGTTCCATTGATACACATAGTATTTTTTCAGTGGATTAAACTTCACTCTCCACACATGTTTGTACTTTCTCGAACTACTAATTTTCTTTGCTTCACATTATTCACATATCCACACATGCATGCTTCACTTCCACACCTCTTGTATATATATCTACTATATCTGCCTATATCAATTAGGTTGACTTCCAAAATTAATTCAACTATGATATGCAACATAATGTTAGCTAAGACCCAAGCAAGGTCTCACATATAATCTATGATCATTATAGACTGAGTATTAGGTTGACCAAGATTAACCTAATACTAAAATAAAACCACAAACACCTATGCCAACACATTACCCAAGAATATGAGAAACTAAGAGTACATGCATACACACTTCCAATCATTATAAGCCTTTTCCCAAACAGCTTGGATCATACTAATTACTAGAGAGACTATGCAGACCAAAATACTAGAGATACCAGAGCTGATACCGGATGAGATAAGCATGATATGAACTTTGATACAAGGTACCTGACCAACATGGTGACATCAATGACAATATAATGCAAACTTCCAACAATCTCCCCCTTTGGCATTGATGGAAACATGTGCAAAAAAAAGATCCAAAATAGAATTCTCCAATCTCTCCCCCTTAGATCCATATCTCTCCCCCTTTGACATCAATGGAAAAGGGAACCAAAAAAAGATATAAACATAGTGAATTCCAATGTCCAAAAAAAAATTCTAACTCTTTCTAAATTTCAAAAGCTTCAAAACTTTCAAACATTCAATTTTTCAAATTTATTTCAAATCAGAATCACTTGTCACCTAAAATACCTTCTTGTACCTTTTGTTAATAACAGGGTATAATTTCTTCGATTCAAGGATTGCAGAGTCCATTCTTGTGTTTATACTCTTGAACACAACTAACAATGTAAAGGAGGATGACCAATCAGATGAGCATTGTCTTTCATAGTCTTATGCATCAGAGAGTATTTTGGAAAAATGGTCTAGCCGAACCTCAACAATTTCTTTAAGGATCTAGAAGGTCTCCACTACATCATCCCTTCATCTTTGCAAAATAATCAGTTTAGCTTGCAAATCACCAATTCTCATCCTTTGCTTCCCATCTTTGTCCTCAAAAATATCATAGTTCTTCCCAATATTGTTAACTTTAGTTTCAATAGCTTCAATTTTGCTTCAAAAATTATCAATTTTGGTAGGCCACCAAAGGAAATACTTGTAAATATTAGCCATTTATTTCATACACTTCTTCATCTCAAAGATAAGTTTAGATAGTTTCTTTTGGCTTTAGAACATCTCTTTTCCACTAAAGCTTCCAACTTGTGCCCTTCCAGACCTTCAATCGATATTCTCTCTTCAATTAGTTCAACTAAATTCTCAATCAGGGAATTAAAAACTTGAAATGTCAATACCTTTTTGAAGCAGATACTCAACAAAAGCATCATCGATTTTAAGTCTGTCAATGGGAGAGGCCGAACTCCATAATTCACCAATTTTATTCATTTTCCCTTTTACCAACATAGACCGAATGCCATCAGGACTAGAAGATTTGGATCCTGACATAGATTATTCTCCTTCTTCCTTCTCTTCAGTAATAGAAATAATATTTTTCAGAGATTTCCTTTCTTTTCTTTGATTTCATAGGGGAATCAAAGATAACAACTTCCAATTATTTCGTCTTGGAGGAAGAACCTTCCTCAAATCAACTGACCACAACTTCATCAGAGCTCATTACATTCTACAAGGATAAGAATTTTTTTTTACACGCATTTATTTTATCCTCTAAACTTTCTAGATGTCTGCATATCTATTTTTCCATGGGAATCCCGAATTCCCACTCAACATCTTTCTTTCCCAATAGAGATTTCAAGAAACAAAGTACCAGACATGTAAGCAAGGAACCGAAATAAAATGGGTATCCTTCTCCAAGTGACATTCATATGTTCTCTGTGAGATTTTAGAGAATTAGCTTACACATATCAAATTGTTTGTTTTCTTTCACCATTGTATACGCCAAAAACACTGCAATGGCTGAAGTAGAGATTTCTTGATTTTTGAAGTAAATCTTATAAGAAATGTTGTATGCAAAATACCTAATCAGGGAATCAGAAATGGTATTGATCAACAGTTTTGGGGGGTCCTTGTCAACTCCCATCATTTCCTCTTCTTATTTTTATTTTATTCCCTTTCATCCAAGAAGTTCTCCAACACTACATAGTCAGGTAACCGCTTCTATTGCTTCCTTCAAAATGAGATAAGATTCAGCCAATAAAATGCAACTATCCTTGAATTTTCTCAAGAGAAACAAGATGAATTATTTATTAGAAAACCAAGGGAATTCTCCCCATACATCCAAACCTATGGTTTGTAGGTTATAAAATTCACTTGAATCTAACTCTGATTCTATCTTCTTTATTTTCTGATGATCAAATTCATCAAGCTCGACTCCTTTCAACTTCAGAGGGGTATTCCTCAATCCTTTTCAAATTCTCACAACATTTTCTTTGAAGGTCTTGAAATTGCTTCTGATATGCTTCTAGAGAGTTCTAAATTTCTCTACAAATCCTTTGAATACATTTGATGATCAAAGTGATTTGTGAAATTTCCTTTATACTTCATCATTTTTCCCTAACTCACATTAATTGCAAAAAGTTGACAAAATTTCCTTCCATTCTACATTGAGAAACCCTAAACCACTCTGTAAAAGAATATTATTACACTTTTTCTTTCAGTTTCTTTGTCATCACCTCTATCTTGTAATTCCTTACAACATATCCACGTGCTAGTATATGACATGCTACACTTCAAGGAGTTTAAATTATTTTCTGATAAAGCTCCCCCTAAGACCATGTTGGGTCTAATTCCTAAAGGATTCATTTACATTGGATGAGAGTAAAAACACACCAAAATTTTATGATTCTTCTTTCTTTTTCCATATCTTGCTCATTTCCTCCTTAAATTCTCCCTATCAATATTTTCCATCAGTTTTTTATCTTCGACAAGAGCATACTACTTTCCCTTTTTGCTTCTACATAATTTTTAAATATGTCTTGATTTCTTACAATAGAAACATACAATAGTCCTTTGTCTTATCTGATTTCCATTTCTCCCTATTTTGTATTAATTCTCTTTATGTCCAAAAATGTTATAGGTATAGCAGTATCCATCAAATGATTGATTTATTCTTCCTCCATTGAATCTATTCATAATGAACCTTACTTGTGATCTACATTCAATAGCCTTATGTCCCATCTTCTTGCATGTATAACATTTTCCAGAGAAGGAACTAGTAAGATGATTCATCTTACTCCTACACTCAACTTCCCTATGACCAAATTTATTACAAGAAAAAAAACACCATTGAATCATGATTACCTTGTGCATTTGGTTTTCTGATAGGTGATCTTCTTCCATAGTTTCTTTTCTCTTTCCTTTATCTTGAGTCATCTAATTGATTTCCATATTTGAGTTCTACATTTTCCCATCAGCTTCATTACCTAAGCCACTTTTGTCTTGAGAAGGTTTATGTCATGCTATTAATTCATCAAGCTTGGTGGAGCTTGTTTTAAAGTCATCTTCATAGAGTTTTTCTTTCTCAAGTTCTCCTTTCAGATTCGTCATTTCCTGTTCAAGCCCAGAGCAAACATCAACCTTGCTTTGTATCACTATTTTCAAGCATTCTTCAACTTTATTCTTTTCATCTATCTTTAATTTCAGTAAGGTATTCTCATCATTTTCTTGTTTCAATTGATCACTGACTTCTCTATGTCTCTCTTTGAATTTCTTTAGTTGCTCATTAAATTTTTGGATACATTCATTTGCTTCATCTAGATTTTCCTTTAGATCTCTATTTTCAATTTCAGCCTTGTCAAGATCTTCAAGGGAAGTCTAAAGCTCTTCTTTATCCATTGTTTAATCTATAGGATATCCCTCAAGCTGTTAGGATTTTCCAAAGGACCCAATTCTTTGATACCAATTGTTGAAAAAATTAGATACTGAGAGGGGGGATGAATAAGTATCCACACAAAATTATTGAAAAATCACCATTAAATATTCATACCATAAAACAAATAAGAGAAATGACAAAAAATGAAAGTTCCACAATACAAGAACACTATATTTTACATGGAAAACCCAATGAGGGAAGAACCATGGTGAGGATTAACTCATAATATATAGTTATATCAATACTGAATACAAAGGAGGCTTACTACCAAAAGGGGCTCACTGCTTGGATACAAAATCTCACTACTTACAAGGAGGCTCATTACCTATAGATTTTGTATAAACAAAAGTATGGATAACAACCAAGATTGAACTAATGAGGGTACACTACCAGTGCAGATTCAGTTTTGTTGATGCACATATTATTCTTTCAGCAGATTAAACTTCGGTCTCCACAAATTATTGTACTCGCTCACACTATTGTTTTTCTTCGCTTCACATTATTTGCATATCCACACATGCATGCTTCACTTACATACCTCTTGTATATATATTTGTTATATCTATCTATATCAATTAGGTTAGCCTCCAAAATTAATCCAACTGTGATATGAAAGATCATGTTGGTTGGCACCCAAGAAAGGTCTCGCATATAAACTGTGATCACTATAGACTGAGTATTAGGTCTGCCAAGATTAACTTAATACTGAAATATAGCCACAAACACTAATTCCAAAAAATTAACCAAGCATATGAAAAAATGAGATTACATGCATACACACTTCCAATCACTATAAGGATTTTCCAAAAACCTTTAGATTATATTGATTACCGAAGAGACTATGCGGACCAAAATACTAGAGATACTAGAGCTAATACCGGATGAGATAAGCATGATCTGAACATCGGTACAAGGTACCAGACCAACATGGTGACATCAATGACAATATAATGCAAACTTCCAACAATACCAGTGGATTCTTGGTCTCTTCTCTTCAATGATTAACTTGATTATAAATGAATGCAAGGTGTGAAATAAAGCAATGAAATAACCTTGTATAACTTTTAAGTAATAAGCCATAAATGCAATGACAAAATAGTTGGTGAGAACTTTACCACACACTTTCAAAAATATGACTTGGATTTTCAAAAATACAAGGATTTTAAGGAATTTTAGATATTTGAGACTGCTTCAGAGTATTGAGGATTCCTTGAGATGAAGAAATCCCCAAAAATCATAAATCTCTACAAAACAAGAGTGCTTGAAATTTAGACCCTCTTGACCAATAATTAATTATTTTCAATGACTTCTCACTTGGTCTTTCTTGGTTGCAAACATCTGAATCTTCCATATTTCATATGAACTTGATAAATAATAGTAATATGAATTTTAAAATAAAAATTTAGAGGAATTTTCTCCTAAAGATAAAAGACAGGGAACCTACAAATAAAAAAGGGCGAAAGGGAGTCCCCATTTACTAGTTGGTAAAGAAGACAAAAGGTGAGCCTATACTATTGTAGGATATAGTAAAAGAAATAAATTAATTCTTGATAGATCATTGTCTAATTTATAATTTTAAATTGTTATAATGTTATATGTTATTATTAATTATATTATTCATCTTACCTCATGACTTTTGATGTAGATCAGTGGAGCGATGTACTGGGGAAATAAAGTTTAAATAAAGATTAATCTTTTATAGTGTTTTAAATGATGAACCATATAGGTAGTTGGGTTTTCTCATCCACTGCAGAAAGGCAAAGTTTGACAAAAACTAATCATATTGGAAAAGCATGTCGTGGAGACAAGTGGATGTTTGAGAAAATATTGTGAAACAAAGAGGTGTGGACACTCATCATTATTGCAAGTTCATATTCATATGATAATAAATTTGTATTTAATCAAAAAAATATTAATGCATTATTTCAATAAAAACTATTTGTAATGGCTAAAAAAGGTCCCCCCTAACAAGGCCTCAATTTAGTGTTACAATATGTCTAACATATTCACAGTAGGTCTTGGGTCATCATGAACTAAATGATCTTCTTGATGCCTTATTCGGAGTGTTGTAAAGTGTGTAACATAGTTCACACTTTTCTAGGTTTCTTATTAGTTAATTGGGCTTCTTTGTAATTTAATTCATCCTATTTTTCATCCATAAGCCTCATTTAATACATATTTTTGAGGATAATCCCGACACAAATCAACATCCAATCATAATTAAGGTGTTTTCAAGTTCTGTGACCCATATTTGGTGGTTTGGGACTCATTCACCACCTTGGGAGAATGGGTCCCACCTAGATATTTGAGTCTTGAACCTGGTTTCACACCTTTCTAAGAATTTTTGAAAATGGTCCCATAAATTATGCTTAATGGGAGTCATTGCGTTGGAGATACTTAAAAGACTTATATAGGTTGCAAATCAAGGTTTCAAATCCGAAAATCAATCAAGAAGTATAGAAAAAACATTTAACCTTGAAACTTTAGAAAAAACTAACTAGACTGATTCACCACTTCTAGTGAATGAGTCCCGATTTAAGTCAATATTCATATTTTTACAAATTTGGATACCCATTTTCTAGGTTCTTGTTCCTACACATAAACCCAGATCTAGAACTGATTCGGCTAGCTTGGCCTATGAATCCCAATTAGCATTAAAGTCATAATTTTTAGCATTTAGAGCTCCATCCAGTCATTTCTATATTTTTCAGCAGCACACATTTCATCTTGCAACTTTCTATTATGTTTTATATGCATTTCTAGGTCATTTACTAAAAGATTGCATTGAATAGGGTTGAGCATTTTGATTTGCATTGAATTTTTCTTTCAAAGCCCTAGCTTCGTAGTGAACCCCTAATTAGTTTACAACCATCCCCTAGGACAACCCTATTGCAAGATCTCTTTCTCCTTGCATTGAGATCTCTAGGGTTATCCTTGAATGAAATTGGAAAGTGGATATGCTCTATGTTCTAAACCATACGATCTAGCATCCTAACCCATTTTTCTTTCATTTAATTTTGGTGAACCTACATTTAGAACATTATAACTCTTATTGGGAGTGCATTACCATCCGAGATATTTCTTTCATTAACATTTCATTAAGTTAATTGGCATCTAGGTTTCTAATTTTGCATTAGTGAAAGTTCATATAGGTTGCATTTTTGCATCTCAAATCATTAAAAAAAATACAAAATCTGCATTTGCACTGATGTTACAGATCATACAACATAAAATGCATCAAAATAAATTAAAATTTTCTAAAAAGTTTGAAAAAAATCCTCACTAGGACTCATACGCTCCTCTGGGTGAATCAGTCCCAGTGCATATTTTGCACTACATTTAAAAAAATTAAAGCATTGTTTCTGAGCTTTTGTTTTCTATTTATAGATTTCTATATCAATTTACAAAATTTCTATTATAATCATTTAATTTTCCTTAGCTTATATTGAATTTGCAGTCATTCTACATTTAGTAGTCCTTGCATGAGTATTTGGTGTCCTATTGCTAGTACTATAGTGAGATGAAGTTCAAGACTCATGTCATCCCGTGACAGCACAATTTTCATTGATCTTGGGTTGCTTAGCTCATTCAATCCTAGTATTGAATATTGGATATGGAAATTGAAAGGGGGGGCGAATCAGTTATCACATATTTAAACCTTAAATTCAATTAATAGAACTAACACATAAAATAATTAAGTGATTAACCATCAAATGTCAATGGAAAAACATAATAACAATAGATTTATGTAGAAACCCAATGAGGGAAAAAACACGGTGAGGATTAACTCACACTATATAGAATATCAAAACCAATTACAAATAGGCTCACAACTTGGAATAAGGCTCACTACCTAAAATAAGAATTCATTATCTGAACTCACTATCTATAGGGCTATAATTCAGATGGATCATTTCCATAGAGATACAGAATATTATGAAGAATACTTATTATAGAGAGATAAAAATCCAAATGCAACAAAGGATTCCACCATAATCACTAATCCACTTGCATGAATGATAGAGTGCTCTTTCTACTCATTGCATCCAAAAACTCAACGTTAAGCTTCACATTGATCAACCACACACATAACTCACACATTTTTAGAATAGCATCAAAGTCACGTCTACTCTTTCACTTATCTTCCTTCTTTTCTTATGCACAATTTTGACTTCTAGCACATTCTATATTTATACCTTCTCCAACTTAGAAAAAATACAAAGTCGACTATCTAACTTCAAATTCAAATTAGGTCGGCACCAAACATCCTAGGGTGGAATTAGAATGAGGACAACCCAGACACATGCTTCACCGGGATCCATAATATATCTAATAGGCTTCATCAACTTTGAGTGTAGTGCTTGACATATAGTCATACAAACCAATGTAAAACACATAGATCAATTAAGCTCAATGCTTCCAAATGTCGAAACCATCTTCAATAGAACCAAGGAAACAAAAATCTCAAACCATAAAGAGAAATTTGGACCAACAATAATTCTTCTAGACCTCATCCAAAACACATAAAACATATTTCACAAGTACCAGACAAACATCCTCAATAGCTAACAACCTACAATCTTCTTTTTATACAATTTTCTCAATATCCTCAACATATACAGTTAACAACAACTAGTAGATAACCAGATGACCAATTGACATCAATGACAACATATTCATTCATCTTTCCATTCTTGCAACAATCTCCCCTTTTTTCATTTATGGCAATAGATGATGTGAAAAACCATCAATGACACATACCAGCTCTAAAAATACTTCTTAAGATTTTTATTTTGCTTCTCCCCCTTAGAAGATCATATTCCTCAACACTTTCTTTCTCTCTCTTTTTCACATTCTCTTTCTCTCCTTTTCACATTTTCTTTATCTCTTTTTTCACATGCCCTTTCTCTCCCCCTTTGACATCAATGGAAAAGGAGAAAAAAGATATGTTCTTTGAAACTTCCTTTGACATGAAAACATAATACTCATAATGAAAACACTTTTAAAAATCATTTGCTCCCTGTTGGGTCTGAAAAATGTAGGTTTGAACCATGAGAGGTTGCCAAGCTCTCACAAAGCTTTTGGCCAACTAACAAGGCCAACCAATATAGTTTAACCTTCTGCTCTTAAGGCTCTGCTAGACCAAGGTAGGTGTACCTAATGAATGATGTAGATTTAAAAGCGTTTCCCAGTTGATCAATCTATCTACAATGGCAAAGGGTATTGGATAGATGAAAAACCATTACAACTAGTCCTACTCCTATTGCATAAATGAAAGGTTTTTTGAATGAATTGTGTGATATAAATTTGTATCTCTGGGTTGAGGCAGATCAGTTCCTTCTATCCACATGGGTAATGAAGTCAAATATAATGAATTATGTGTGTTTCCTTCTTTGGTTTAATTCAAGTTGTTAGGCACTTTAAGAAATGAATTTCTAATGATTGGCATATGACTTCATTAATTTATGACTGGCATAAATAAGACTGGAATGTTTTCTTACCAAATTATACTTCAACAATCCAAAATAAATCCTAAATCACTATGACTTACTTGAAGGAATTTAATTCTAACTTGCAGACACCAATAAATAAAAATCACATAGAGTGGAGAAATACACCTTGATAAATCAAACATATGCTTGATATACTGATTTAAGTGATCAAAGGACTTCAAGTTGGAGACAATTAGATAAGAAATATATATAATTATATCACAACAACTGAACACATAATGGATTTCACCAATTCAAAATAGTTTGTCCATTGATTTGCTTCAAAAAAGGTCTGTCATTATTTACATTTGCCTGATTCCATCTTCTAGAAAAATCTCCGTACTGCTGTCTAACTAATACCTACTATATACTATCTACTTGTTCTTTTCCCACAACTGATTTGATAATGATTTATACAATACAAACCAAGGGTCATGACCCTTCAATTTTATATTGCATTCGTTTACATTCCATGGCTGAAACAAAATATTTAATTAGTTTCCTATCGGAAAAATAAATATTTTAAACTATAGTATTGCTTTCAATTTTCTCACTTTATACTTTTTCCCACCTTTGATTTTGATTTCCCATGGCTTTCTTATGCTTACCGCTTTACTGCAGTCATCCTTATGTTTCCCTGTGGTATAGCGGTGACTAACTTTGACTAGTCGTTGCTTCCCTTTACCACCGCACTACCACACCCTTCATTTCCTCATCTTACGGTAATGTAGTGACCAATCATTGAACGACTTCCCCACTGCTAACCATGATGACTATCTCCATGTTTACTGCACTACCATTTTCACTGGCTTGACAACCACTAGTACTGCAGTAGCCACCCATTGTTATCTTCGTTGCTTCTTAATTGTTCTCCTTATGTTACCACATTACTGTGGTCTTTGTTTCAACTATGTGTGGTATAGCAGTAACCACTTACCGACCTCCACCTCACCGCCTCTCTGTTAACTTCCTGGCTTTGCCGACCGCTTGACTATTTACTGTGCTACCATGGTGTATGACTTGATTGTGTGAAACATAGCGGCAAACCTTATTGTGACAATGCCTAACTATCACCACTATACTGCGAGCCACTTTGCAAAAGGCCATGGTAAAGAGGTGAAAGCCATGAAGGATGAGTGGTGGTAGTGTAAGGTATTTTAACGTTATGAGTGGGAGTAGAATGAATTATTTTATGGAAAGATAGGAGAACAGATTTTTATGGGGGTAACACAACCATCCTTAGCATTGTAAAAGGAAAGATATGATTTTTTATGGGAAAAATATTGAAAGTATTAGGCTCAAAATAGGAAAAAACTCTTAGGATTTTAATGGAAATTTTCAGTTCTAACAATGGCTCCTATTGGGGATGAGTGATTTTGCAAATCATTGCAAGAATCTAGAATATCTTTAGGAGAGAAGACCGAGCAAAATATGGAAAAATGAAGTCAATGAAAGAAAGAGGGAATGAAAGAGCATGGAGGGGATGTAAAATGAAATATGGCAAACGGATAAACCCTAGAGTATTATGCATGGAAAATAATTTTTAAAGAGGTATTGCTAAGAATTGTCCATGCACTAAAAATCCTTAATCCTTTGTACCTGCTATAGTTAAAAAAATCTAAACACAAGGGATGGCCCCTGGCCACCCAAAAAAAAAAAACTTGCACTTTCCTCTATCATCAACTTTGTTCTAATTAAAACTCATTAGGTTCTTATAAAACAATTCATTCCACCTACCTTGCAACATGCACTACCATTGAAAACATTTAGGAAATCATTGCATTCAACCTAATTCATATTCATTTTACCATTCTGCCATTCATCATTCTTATTATCATATGAAAAATCTTTATCACCCTTAGCATACAAAGTGTATCCACATTCAACAAAACATTCATAGGAAAGCTCACTGTCATATGTTGTTGAAAGTTCCTGCAACTGCACTGGGACCTAAAAATCTGAATGCTTTTCTTGGAAATCAAAAAATTCTATCTCGTCAATATTTGTTGAAATGATCAATTCACTTTCCATTTCTTTCCTATCACCAATTGGCATTGACATACACATTTGATCCATATAGTCTTCTTTATACATACTTGAATCAATAAATACTAGACACTCATCATTAATTACATGTAAACCAATATCTTCCTTTTGTAGGCAAAAATTATTTGAGTCACATACCTCTTCTTGGATAGAAATGGATTATTGATCAGCTCCAAAGAACTCCCCATCACTGTGAGAGACGCACATGGGATTATATGAATTGTTACACATAGTATCTTCACTATCAAAGTAGATATATTTTGGAGCCAAAACTTTAGAATTATCTCTAAGTTCACATCTCTAGTATTCAAGAGTCAATAAATCTAAAACTTGATCACTGCTGAGTGAACATATTTCATCCAAATCTCTTTCTATTTCTCCAAATTCTTTATCTCCATATGAACTACAACAACCATCCTGTTCTAGATCAACATCCACAATTTCATCTTCACAATTTGGATCACAATCTGTTATGCAAGAAAGACTCTCCATATCTTCATTATTGGAAGGCAAGATATCTTCTTCTATTTCAGCTTCTTAATCATTTTTGGTGGTATCCATATATGATGTGTCTCCACCAATATCATTAATCGTGCAATCATCTTCCAAATTTAGAAAATTGTCATTAGAAATTCTAGTAGCACATGCTTCCTTTGTTTGGTGCATTGTTTGAGAATCCATGATATCACTACTAGATTTATTATTGCTAGTATCCATGTACCTTGTCCCAAGCATGGAATCAATAAATTTATTTACTACATCAAAGGTTTGTTGTTTTGATGACTCTGTCCAATAAACTGATTTAGGCTCTGATGCTCTTAGAAATTGTGAAACAAGAAGGGGATTTGTAGGCCTACAATAAGAAGGTAATCACATATAGATTTTTTTCCTCTTGTTATATAGAGATCTGTCATATTCTCCCTTATATCTCCTTATATCAGAAAATGAATCAAAGGGGGTAATTCCACATTCTGACTCTATGATGGAGTCTTGGCTTTGAGTATGTACATCATCATGTTCTTTCTCCTCAAGTTGTTGATTCTGACATGTATTTTCAAGAGATTAAATGTTTGTTTTCACTAATTGATCAATTCTACTACTGATATGATTTCCATCATACTCATACATCTCCTTATCTTTGATGTCAATCAACACATCTACTTGGTCAAAAGTGACTAGTTTTATTGACCCAGGCCAATGAATTGAATCAGGCCAACATGCTTTCATGAACTACTGAATAAACATGGATGTGTTGGGTCTATGATCAATAGGTATTTGCATACATATATTCACCAATTTTTTGAAGAGAGAGCACCCAGATTCCCATTTGTGTCTCTTTATGCCATAAAACTTCTTTAGAAGACTTTGTCTTATCTTTTAAAGATGGACAACAAGTTCCACATCAGGCGCAAATTAATGACAATGAATATAAATTGGACTATGGTGTGTAGGGTATCGAGGTGGGTGGGTTGGGAAAACAGAGACTTTTATACTTAGAAGACATCCCATTTTGATTAGGAATTGAACTGTTCCAAGTATTTTTCATCAAATTCTTTATCAAAGTCACCACTCACTTTCTTAAAAGTGAGAAAATGAAATTATTTATAATTCACCCAGTAGAGTCACTTTTCATTAAACTTCTTAAATATGAATCTCTCTTCAATGACTTCTATCTCCTTTCTTCTTCATCTATTTTGACAAAATATTACTGTTTCTCAACACCCATGCATTATTTATCAATGTTAAACAGAGTTGCCACCTACTTTTCCAAAATTAGGAAAATGAAATGGATTTCTTTTGGTTTGCCCTAGCAGAATCTCCAAAAAAAATGTGAAACATTATTAACTCTATAAATGGAAAGGCTAGAAATTTTTCCGAGTAACTCCCTAGTAGATTCATCAATTTTGTGGGTCTAAAAAATGCAGGTTTGCACCACGAGAGGTTTCCAAGCTCTCACAATGCTTTTGGCCAACTAACAAGGCCAACCAATATAGTTGAACCTTATGCTCTTAAGGCTCTGCTAGACCAAGGTAGGTGTACCTAATGAATGATGCATATTTAAAAGTTTTTCCTAGCTGATCAATCTATCCACAATGGAAAAGGGTAGTGGACAGATGAAAAACTAGTACAACTAATCCTACTCCTACTACATAAATGAAAGGTTTTTTGAATGAATTGTCTAATATAAATTTGTATCTCTGGGTTGAGGTAGATTAGTGCCTTCTATCCACATGGGAAATGGAGTAAAAAACAATGAATTACGTGTGTTTCCTTCTCTAGTTTAATTAAATTAGTTAGGAACTTTAAGAAATGAAGTTCTAATGACTGGCATATGACTTCATTAATTTATGACTAGCATAAATAAGGCTGAAATGTTTTCTTACCAAATTCTACTTCAACAATCCAAAAGAAATCCTAAATAATTGTGACTTACTTGAAGGAATTTAATTCTGACTTGTAGATACCAACAAATAAAAATCACATAGAGTGGAGAAATACATGTTGATAAATCAAACATATGTTTGATATATTGATTTAAATGATCAAAGGACTTCAAGTTGGAGACAATTAGATAAGAAATATATATATATATATATATATATATAATTATATCACAACAACTAAACACATAATGGATTTCACCAATTCAAAATAGTTTGTCCATTGATTTGCTTCAAAAAAGGTCTGTCATTATTTACATTTGCTCAGTTCCATCTTCTAGAAAAATCTCCCTACTATCGTCTAACTACCACCTACTATATACTATCTACCACTCATTTTCCCACAACTAATTTTCTAATAATTTATACAATACAAACGAAGGGCCGTGACCCTTCAATTTTCTGTTACATCTGTTTACATTCCATGGGTGAAAAAATATATTTAATTAGTTTCCTATCGACAAGCTAAATATTTTAAACTATAGTCTCTCTTTTGATTTTCTCACTTTATAATTTTTCCCCCCTTTGATTTTGATTTCCCATGGCTTCCTTATGCTTACTACATTACCACAATCAACCTTATGTTTGCTTGTGGTATAGAGGTGTCTGACCTTGAGTATTCACCACTTCCCTTTACCACCGCACTACCACACCCTTCGTTTCCTCATCCCACAGTAATGCAGTGACCAATCACTGACTGCCTTCCCCACTACTAACCACAATGTCTATCTCCATATTTACCATGTTACCACGGTCACTGGATTGACTGCCATTGGTACTGTTGTAGCCACCCATTGTTATCTTTGCCACTTCTTAATTGTCTTCCTTATGTTACTGTGTTATTGTGGTCTTCATTTCAATTTTGTGCGATATAGCGGTAACCACTTACTGACTACCACCTCGTCGCCTCGTTGTTAACTACCTATCTTTTCTAACCCCTTGAATGTTTATTACACTAATATGGTGTATGACTTGACCGCGTGTGGAATAGCGGTAAAAATTATTGTGACAATGCCTAATCATCATCGCTATACCATGAGCCACATTGCAAAAGGTGGTGGTAAAGAGGTGAAATCCATGAAGGATGAGCAGTGGCGATGTAAGGTATTTTAACGTTAGGAATGGGAGTAGAATGAATTATTTTATGGAAAGATAGGAGAACGGATTTTAATGGGGGTAACACAACCATCCTTAGCATTGTAAAAGGGAGTATATGATTATTTATGGGAAAATTATTGAAATTATTAGGCTCAAAATAGGAAAAAACCCTTAGGATTTTAATGGAAATTTTCAGTTCTAACACTCCCCTTGAGAGGTAGCCACCAAAATCATTAGTCCAAAAAGATAGAACCATAAATCTATTGGATTGATGCATCTCCAAATGAATTTTATTTTGGGAAAGGAGGGGCAATAACCCCTAGCTTATCCAGGAGATACTCAAAAGTATATTTATTAAGAGCTTTTGTAAATATAGCTGCAATATGATCTTTTGTTGAAACATATTCAAGCTTGAATTCATTCTCCATGAACTTCTCTCTCAAGAAATGATACATGATAGATATATGCTTCATTCTTGAGTGCATTATAGGATTCTTTGAAATGTTAATTGCACTTTTATTATCATAGAAAATAGAATGGTGATCCCACAATGTTGGTTTACAATTTATGGGAGATTCTAATTTTTTCTAAAATCGCATATTTTTAGAAAATATAGTTATTTAATCCTTAAAATGTTCCATTTTAAGGATTCCAATTGAAGAGGGTTTGATCAAACTAGCTTAGATAAAACCCCCTCGAATAGAACCCCACTAGTTTTAAACCATACCTATAATGAAGTCTCCTTGACACCTATCAAAATGTTGATAAAAAAGCACATTTGATTTACCTTTTTGGGGATCAGATCAATTCATTTAAAATTTATTTTTTATATGTATTCCCTATTATAAGCTTCCCAAAAAGTATAATTTTAAATAGATTTATTTTTATTTTTATATTTATTTTTTATTTCTTGTGAATGTACGTTTTTCATCAAAAATTAAGCTCTTTGTTCTACACATGTGGAAAAATAGAAGATTATAATTTTTTTTTTTGAAAAATGTGAGTGCACCAGATATTGAAGTCCTTGATCCAACAAAAAAAAAAAGAATTTCAATACATACAAAAAAAATTATGTGTTATATGGTTTGCCTATATCTGAATTGTTATTTGTTTGACTTTGAAACTTGATTAAGAAAAAAAAAATTCAATAAGACACTATGGAACTAATTAGAAGCACTAGATATCCTAGTTACAAATCTAAATTCAAATAAATTAGAATTTTATCCTTCATTGAAAAAAAATTATGTTTTATATGGTGAGTGTCACTCCTTAAAAATGGTGTTTACTGAAAAAACTAGTTTTCGAAGGAGATGGAAAAATAAGTTCAATCTGATTCAATTTTTTTTTAAGAAAATATATTTATAATCTACACAAAAAATGCCACAAATAAATAGTTTGCATTATCTTCAAATTCCTCATGTTTTTGTTGCTATAGGTGTCTGGAAGTGAAGATTTAGTTACAAAAATCACTTTAGTGTCTAATTTAGCCAAAAATTATAAACTAGTATTGTGGGATCACCCAGAAATTGGATCATCATACACCACTATGATATCTTTCAATGTTTTTTTCGTCCATAAAACTTGTTTACAACAAGATGCAACAACGATATACTTAGCTTTAATAGTAGACAAAGAGACTGAATCTTGCTTCTTGCTTAGCCATGCCAATAATCTACATCCAAGAAAGAATGCACCACCGCTAGTACTCTTTATATCATCTATACTTTAGGCCCAATCTGCATTTGTATAGGAACTAAGTGTAAAATCGGTATACTTGGGATACCATAACCCATAATCTGGAGTGCCATTCAAATTTATGAATATATTTTTAACTACAATAACATGTGTTTCATTTGGATCTTCTTGAAATATAGCCACAACACAAACCACAT
Organism: Sequoiadendron giganteum; assembly: GCA_007115665.2. Taxonomy (NCBI): domain Eukaryota; kingdom Viridiplantae; phylum Streptophyta; class Pinopsida; order Cupressales; family Cupressaceae; genus Sequoiadendron; species Sequoiadendron giganteum. The sequence continues at coordinate 118,837,335 of CM021102.1, forward strand.
GCATAATATCTGGTCTAGTAGTAGTCAAATACAACAATCCACCAATCATAGATCTATACTTGCTTTGATCAGTCTTAGGTGAATCATCATCTTTACCCAACTTACATCTAGTCACCATAAGGTTACTTACTAGTTTGGAATTGTCTATTCTAAACCTCTTCAACATCTCCTTCACGTGCTTAGATTGTGAAATTAAGATTCCTTCCTTTGATTGATTAATTTGTAGCCCAAGAAATAAATTCATCTAACCAAACATAGATATTTCAAATTCTTTCTGTGTTTCTTCCACAAATGTCTTGCACATATTTTCATTCCCTCCAAAGATAATTTCATCAACATATACAACAACAATTAGGATTTTTCATTTTCAGTCTTGAAATATAAATTACTATTTATTGTACCTTTGTTAAATCCTTGCTAACTCAAGTACTTATCTATCCTTTCATACCAGGCTCTAGGAGCTTGATTCAATCCATATAAAGCTTTCTACAATATTCACACCATATTCAGTTAATCTGTTAACTAAAATCCTTCTGGTTGTTCCATGTAGACCTCTTCTTCTTGTTCACCATTTAAAATGTTGACTTGACATCCATCTGATAGACTTTGAAATATTTATAAGCAACCAATGCCAAGAAAATCCTTATAGCTTCAATTCTTACTATCGAGGAAAAAGTCTCCTGAAAATCTATACCTTCTACTTGCAAGTGGCCTTTGCACAAAAGCCTTGCTTTGTTTCTAACAACTTTCCCATTCTCATTTAGTTTGTTTTTGAATACCCATTTTGATCTAATGATATTTTTGTTTGTTGGTCTTGGGACCAATTCCCAAGTTTGATTCTTCTCAATCTGCAATTTTTTTATTTCATTGCTTCCTTCCAATGTTCATCCTTACAAGCTTTACTTACTAACTTTGGCTCAATCTCAGAGAATAAGTATAAATTTACTTCAGCAACAACTTTGTTTCTAGTTAACACACCTTTTGTCTTGTCTCCAATAATATGAATATTTGAATGATTCCTCTTTACATATTTCAGTGTTCTAGAGGACATCACCGGAGCATATTATTCACTTTCATTATGGTTTTCTTCCTGATATTTATAATATTCTTCCATAACTTCTTCTATTTCTGCACAATCATGTTCATTAGACATATATATATCAATATCAATAGAATTCTTTACTGTTTCATCAACCTTCACATTCGATCTTTCTATAATTTTTCTTAGTCTTTTGTTGAAACATCTATATGCCTTGATTTTAGTAGAGTATCCAAAAAATATTCCTTCATCACTTCTTGCATCAAACTTACCCAAAGTTTCCTCAACTCTTCTAATATAGAATTTTCTTCTGAATACCTTTAAATATTTGATTGTAAGGATTATTTTGTGCCATAGCTCATATGGAGTCTTCGCATTTTTTTCTCTTTCCAGAACTCGATTGAATACATATATAGCAGTGTGAATGGATTCTTTCTAGTAAACTTCCGATAATCCGACTTTAATGATCATTGACCTAGCAGCTTCTTGAATTGTTCTATTTTTTCTTTCAACAACTCCATTTTGCCGAGGAGTTCTTGAAACAGATAGTTGTCTCTTTATACCATGCACTTCACAAAAAATATTGAACTCATAAGAGGTGAATTCTCCACCTCTATTAGATCTCAATAATTTAATCTTCAAATTCACTTCATTTTCAATCATAGCCTTGAATGCATTGAATCTATCTAATGCATCTAATTTATCTCTTAGAAATGTAACCCATGTATATCTAGAATAATCATCAATTAAAAGCATAAAATACCTTTCCCTGAGTAGACTTTGCACTCTCATAGGACCACAAATATCTATATGAACCAAATCCAATAATCCAGTAGTAGATTTTTCTTTTGATCTACCATGACTTCTTGTTTTCTTTCCAAACTAAAAATTCCTGTAGATAGAATTATAGGCTTTGTAATTCTCGGTAGATCTCTCATGGCCTAAAAAAAATTTTTTCTTGCCAAGTTATCAAAATTCATGTGACATATTCTCCTATTCCATAACCAACTATCATTTATCCGAGTCATAAAACATCATCCATCAACACGTTGAAGCTGATAAATGTTCCCTTCAAATTTCTTTCTTGTAGCAATCAATGTTTCAGATCCTTTCCAAATCTCAGATTTCTCATCCTTAAACACAATATCATATCCTTTTCTACAGATCTGACCAATTCTCAATAGATTATTCCTTAAACCCTTACAATAGTAAACATTGTCAGTATGATGCTTTCCATCAAAACTTATTGAACCTATCCCAAAGATTTTAGCACCAGTATCATATCCAAACATAACCAAACCTCCATCATATTTCTCAAGTTTCACAAAACTACTCTTGTCACCAACCATGTGATGTGAGAAACCACTATTAACTACCCAAAAGTTCTTTTATTTTTTAGCATGTAGGGCATAGATAACCGTACCTTCATTTTTATCCTTCTCTTTCTTCAAAGGACTTTCTTTTGACTCTTTTTGATTTAGTAGAAGTAGGTTCATCATTAATCACCAAGAGAAATAATTCATTTTCATATGGATCTTCATATTCTAAATCTTCATCATAAATTCTAACATTCTCATTCAAATAGTAAGCTTTTTTAATCTTCTTTCCTTTGTTCTTTTCCTCATATCTTTTTTTACTCCTTTTAGCTCTTTCTAGGCACTTTGCAACATAGTTACCAATTTATCCACAACTAAAACACTTAAAGGGAAATTTAACTTCATACTTACCAGAGCCTTTCTTGTTCTCCTTACAAAGTTAGCTTCGATTTCATCAAATTTTTCTTCATCTAGATCTTCAGGTTCTTTATCTTTAAAATTATTCTTTGTTTTACCTCCACTTCTTAGATTTGGATTCCTCATCTCATAAGATATCAAAAATCCTAACAGAAGATCCTTAGTACAAGTCTTGTAATCTATAGTCTACTCAATAGTACCCATCTTTTCAATGCAAGCATCAAGAAGAGTTCTGAGAATCTTCTTTACAATTTTTGTTTCATCTATTGTAGCACCAAGGGATCACATTCCAGCCACAACCTCATCCAATCTTTGTACATAGGCATTAACATTATCACTTTTAGACATGTGTAAAAGATCAAACTGTGTTTCCAAATTCTATAATTTTTCCTCTTTTTCCCTCTCATCACCATCATGTTCTCTTTCTAGAGTATCCCAAACTTCCTTAGATTTCTTCAAATTCTACACATTAATCAACCTAGAATGCACCAGACTATTCTTCAAGATGAACTTTTCATTATTATTTGCTTCATGTGCTCTAAGTTCTTCAAGTGTACTCGAACCATTAGAAATAGGAGTGTAGGGTTGCTTATAATCTTTCTCTACATTAGATCCACAATACTCAAGATATTATTCCATAAATGATTTCTAGATACCATAATTAGTTTCATTAAACCTTGAATAATCATAGATAATTTTGTCAACCATCTCAGACCTTCCTCAAGCAGTTAAGATCTTCACCAAGGAACCAAGCTCTGATACCAATTTTCAGATAGGACAATTGAGAGGAGGGGGATGAATCAGTTGTCACAAATTTAAACCTTAAATTCAATTACCATAGCTAACACATAAAATGATTAAGTGATTAACCATCAAATTCCAATGCACAAACACAAAACACCAGATTTATATGGAAAACCCAATGAGGGAAAAGCCATAGTGAGGATTAACTCACACTATAGAGAATACCAAAATTGATTACAAAATGGCCCACTTCCTTGAATAAGGCTCGCTGCTTGAAATAAGGACTCACTATCCATAGGGCTACAACCCAGATGGCTCACTACCACATAGATATGAAAGAAGACAAATAATACTTATTATAAAGAGACAACAATCCCAATGCAACAAAGGATTCCACCACAATCATTGATCCACTTGCATGAATGATAGAGTTCACCTTCTACTCACTGCATCTGGAAAGTTGACATTAAGCTTTTCACTGATCATCCACACACATAACTCACACACTTTTAGAATAGAAGCAAAGTCACACATGGGTATGTGTAGGATCATGATGGGCAAAAAAGTGGCGATATCTAAGTGATATGATGGCCCATGTGGCTGATGACTTTTTTTACCCAAAATTGATGAAACGAAAAGAGTTTTTAACAAATTTTCTTAGCTTTCCACCAATATAAATTATGCTTTACTTTGAATTTAATATATAATTATTATTCATTTTCTACTTGAATTACAACTAAAGTCCTGATTGATAGGATGGGTTAAAAAAATATATAACTTTCAAAGGTATCACATTTTTTTAATACAAAATATGTGTCACATTATATGTTAAGGTGGCCAAACATACGAGTTTTTATATTTTTTAAAAGTTGTAATAAAAAAATTATAATTATTTATTTACTTGGAAAAAAAATACAAACAAATATGCATCACATCGGGACATGAGTCCCCTACTTATATCTAAAATATTAATTTATCTTTTTATCATTTTATTGTGGTTAGGGTGGTCAGATAGACACCTACTTCTTATTTTTTCCCTAAAATTGAAGTACTACTGCATTGAAATTTCAAATTTTCACCAAATAGATTTATTTTTATTTTTTTAAATAAACCTAGTAGTTTAGAAACTACATTCAATTTGCTATAACTTCTATTCTTACATATTTTTGAAATAATATAGATAACTTATTCAAATTTTTATGTCAAGTTGGCTAGCTCCGATTTTTTGAATTTTATTGCCACTTAGGGGCCTATTTTTTCCATGATGATCCTGCACATACCTGTGTCTTCCCTTTCACTTATCTTCCTTGTTTTCTTATGTACACTTTTCATTACTAGAACATTTTGTATTTATACCATCTCTAATTTTGAAAAGATATAGAGTTGGTCATCCAACTTCAAATTCAAATTAGGTTGGTGCCAATAATCCTAGGGTGGAATTAGAATGAGGGCAACCCAAACACACACATCACCAGAACCCATAATAGATCCAACACACTTCATTAACTTTGAATGTAGGGATTAACACATGGTTGACCAAACCAATGTAAAACACATAGATCAATTAAGCTCGATGCTTCCAAATTTTGAACCATCTTCAATAAAGCTAGGGAAACACAACTCTCGAACCATAAAGAGAAATTTGGACCAAAACAATTTCTACCTGACCTCAGCCAGAACATAGAAAACATAGTTCACAAGTACCCGACCAAAATCCTCAACAACTGACAACCTGAAATATTTTTTTATATAATTTTCTCAATATCCTCAATATATATAGTAAAAAGAAACTAGTAGATAACCAATTGATTGGTTGAGATCAATGACAACACTCTCATTCCTCTTTCTATTCTTGCAATATTGACACTAGTACACTAGGTATTGACCATACCCTTAACAAATCTTTGCCTTCAAGTAGTGTGATGCATGTTGAAACAATGCTTGCTAGTGTGCCACAAGAAAAAATAATCCAAATTCATGAATACTTAGAAAACCTACAAAATCAAGTGCAATTCAAATACCATCCCGACCATAGATAACATTCATCACATGCTTGAAATTATAGATGGAATTGACCTTGTGAAAAAACTAGCTCAAATATTTGGAAAAAACCTCATATCAACCACTAGTTGTCCTTTACCTACAAGAAATGTCACAAACCAAGGAGGAATTAAAATTAATCCTCCCAAAACAATTGCCTCTATTCCTACCTATACTAATGCTCAAGTCACAACAACAATTCAACCAACTAGTAATGTGGTTCCTTCCTTAGTTATTTCTGCTAGCATCCCTAGTACCTTTGTGGCATTACATGCCATATCTCTTACCACTTTATGACCTATAAGAACTCCATTTACTTATCCCTTGAATACATACACCCCTTCACCATTTTTTACTCCATCTCATAACAAAAGTAATGACCCTCTCATAAATCAACTCTTCCAAACCATTTCATCCCTTCAAAAACAAATTTCCACCATCAACCAAAATAAAAATGGCCCACCTACATATTATGGCAAAAGCAGTCCATTTTCCTTGGAGATATTGCAAACACCGATGCAACAAGGGCTAGAGGTGCCTAGATTTGAGAAATATGGAGGAAAGTGAGATCCTTCTAACCATGTCGATCCTTATACCTGATTATGTAGTGAATTTTTCCTTGTTGATAAACTCTTGGCTAAGATTTTCCCTAGGTCCTCGAAAGATACTACCTTGGAATGGTTCTCTTCATTACCAAACAACTCAATTCATTCATTCAATGAACTTGTTGAGGAATTTTCAACCACTTCCAAGTGTACATGAATCCTAAGATGACCTTGGAAAATTTGATGAGATGTAAGAAAAAAGAAAATGAAAAGATAATTGACTTTATCTTACAGTACCAATTTCTTTATTTTTGAAATTGAGGTCAAGGTTCTTGATCCTCACCTTCAAAAGATGTTCATAATTTTTTTGCAAAAATACAAGATAATATTATCATGATGAATTCCTATCCTTTATTCACTTGTGTACTACCCTTCGTGATTATCAAAATTTAGTTAGTAATCAAGATACAATATCCACTTCTAGCTATATTGAGAAGTTTGAGTCTGCAAACCAAAAAAATTCCAAGCCTTTTAGAAAATAGAATAAAGGTTTCATTCAATTCAATCCCCCTCAACAAACAACTCATAATGTCAATAACCAAGTAACTATTGTTAAAGACATGATACGCTTTATCTATCAGGACCCGAAGAGAAAATTCACTCCCTTACCTGATACCCTTAACACAATGTCATAACTCTTATAACAATAGATGATTACCTTGCCTCCCATTAAAATACCTGATCCTAATAAACCATTTCCTACAAACTTTAGACCAAATTCTTACTGCCATTATCATTGAAAAAATGGACATGATATGGAACATTGTAAGCGTCTTAAGCATCTTTTGCAAGACCTCATTGATTCTAGTCATATTTCCATTAGAGGTGTTAGTGATCAAGGAAATAATTTTGTTGCCCCTCCTAACTAGAACTTGCAATTTTTTACCAACCCTATGCATAATCATAAAATTTCATTTGTCAAAGCTAGCAAAAATACAAAGAATGATGTGATGAATTTTGATATGGATAATGATATCAATGATACTATTCAACATGATCCTATAGATAATGATATTATGGATGATATGGTAAGAGTGATAGAAATAATTCCTCATAAGATCCAAACTAAAAAGCATGTTGAGATTTCTTTCTCCTCACAAAATATACTTAAACATGCACCTGATGGTCCTCTTTACATAGCTGACTGAATCTATGACAAACCCACTAATGGGATATTAATAGATCTCATATGTGGTTAGAATATGATGGCCAAGGAATTCTTATTTTTTCATGAGCTCTATGAAGATACATATTATAAACCAAAAGCATGGATCAAGACACATAATGGTTCCACTTGCCCTATGATGGGATCAATCACTCGCGTATGTGCATGATCATGATGGACCAAAAAGTGGCGATATGTAAGCCATATGATGGTCCATGTGGTTGACGACTTTTTTTTTACCCAAAATTGATGAAACAACAGGGGTTTTAAGAGGAGATTCTTAGCTTTCCACCAATATAAATTATGCTTTACTTTGAATTTAATAAATTATTATTATTCGTTTTCTATTAGAATTACGAATAAATTCCCAATTGATAGGCTGATTGAAAAACATTTATAACTTTCAAATGGTATCACATTTTTTGAATCCGAAACATACATCACATTCTATGCTTTGCATACTATAGGATTAAGAAAGAAAAATTGAATTTCATGAATTTTTGACCAAGTTAAGGTGGTTAGACAAAAGAGCTTTTATATTTTTTAAAAGTTGTAATAAAAAAATCATAATTAATTATTTACTTGGAAACATTTATAAAAAAATATGCATCACATTGGGACATGAGTCCTCTACTTATATCTAAATACTTATTATTTTTTTTATCATTTTATTGTGGTTAGGGTGGTCAGACAGACACCTAATTCTTATTTTTACCCTGAAATTTAAATACTACTACATTGAAATTTCAAATTTTCACCAAATAGATTTTTAAAAAAAAATAAAGGTCTAGTAGTTTAGAAACTACATTCAATTTTCTACAAATTATATTTTTACATTTTTTTGAAATAATATAGATAACTTATTCAAATTTTTATGTGAATTTTTCTAACTCTGATTTTTTGTCTTTTTATTGCCACTTAAGGGCCTATTTTTTCCATGATGATCCTACACATACCCACTCTTCCTTTACAAATAGGACCAAAAAAATTAGATATCTCATTCTCCATCATCCCATAGTAAGTCCAATTTCATGTGAAGCTAGGCTATCCATGGCTTCACTCCATGAATGCAATCCCTTTGGTTGTGCATAAATGATTAAATCTTTGCTTTGATAATGAAATCTTCACCGTCCATCATAGTGTCTTTAACCCATTGTCCTCCCATGAAAACTTCTCCTTAGATTTATTTTGGCCCAAACCTATAGAACCTATCAAACCATGAGAAGACTTCTATTTCAAATCCTATAAAAAATTAAAGGCAAAGAAAATAGTAGAATTATCCCTCTAAAACATGCCTCAACCCACCACTCAGCCTACCATCCTAGATGAAACCATGATTGAACCTAAAGAAATTTTGAATGACCAAGGTCAACCTAAGACAAAAACTTCACCTACTTCCTAGAAAAGACCCAAAGATAACAAAAATAATCCTCTAATGCCTCCTAAAATAAAACAATTTTACAAAGTCAAAGAGAAAGTGGTCAAACAACCTCTTGTGGTTCCTTTCGTTCCTCCACTTGGGGAGGAAAATAAACCTATGATTGATCAACCTTCTCCTACACAAACACAAGTTGAACAAAAACTAAAAGAAACAGAGGTGCTAGAGAGTGTAGGCATAGACATTGTGCCCTTTCTCAAAAGTTACATGAAGAAATAAAAAAAGAAAATCAAAATCCAAACTTGACTGAAGCAATGCATGACGAGCCTCCCTGTTCACTGAAACAAAAGGATCTTATAATGCGATCAAAAAAAGAGTTGAAACCTTCTTTGGACATTATCATTCAAACTCTTGTTGTGATTAACTTAGATTATTATGAAGAGATTACTAAAATTGATGAAGATGTGCATAATTAATTGAACACATTGTTTTCCTTTTCTATGAGCTTAAACAATAATTCTCTTAAGAAGAGTGTTGAACCTAGTGATGGCCCTAGTTCAACACTTGCTATTGTCCCATTGGCTATTTTTCTTCCTTTGGTATACAATGAACATGATTGGGATGTGGAAGACCTGCTTTAGGTTGACTCACACATGCCTTACTACTTTCTTTGCATTTTTTCCTTTTCTTTTGTCTGGTTGCATGTGCATGATTTGATCCCCTGTATTTTCTTGTTTAATGTTCTCTCTTTGTGACATTCCTCTATTTGTACCTTCATTCTTCTCTATGACATGCATCTTTTCGCTTTTCATTTATATTTTCTTTTGTCTTGTGCTTTCCTTTTGGGTATGAAGCAAGGCATCAAGATGTTCATGTCTCTTCCATGTTGACCCAAAATATTTTCCTTTATTCTTTGTTTATGTGTCTTGTGTTTTCCTTTTGGGGATGATGCAAGGCATCGAGATATTCATGTCTCTTTCTATGTTGAACCAATTTTTTTTTCTTTTTTTTCACTCTCCTTGTGTCATTATTCGAGTTCTATGTGTATTTGGAGATGATGATAGCTTCGAGCTCTCTAAAAAAATTGTAGCAAGAACATACTAAGTGCAAATCCATAGATACCTTATGTGTTTGGTGTTTTCATTTTGGGGGCAACCCCTTTCTCTTCTTTCCATGACATAGCTTTATTTGGAAAAATATGACCTGGCATAGGGCTTTCCAAGTTTGCTCTCATGTCTTCTTTATTGTTTTCATTTATAGTTTTCTAGTTTAAAGTAATTTTTCACAGTATTTCTTTTAGCATTTTCTTTAAAGTGGGGGCATACATTGGCATTATTCTTTTGCATTTTCTTTTTTTTTTCATATTTCATGGTGCAGTATTTTTACTTTATGTGATGTGTTTTTCTCTTTGTGGATGACATTGGCTGTGATATCCTTCAAGAGCATGATCTATATTAGTATATTACATTCCTCTTAGTGGCTTTATGTGGTACAATGTATCCCCTAATTTGTGAATATTCTATTATTTGTTTGGTCCTCTCTTAGAGGCATTAGACACAATGTTCCCTAAGTTAAGACCTTGCATGAATTAAGAAAGACTCCTTATAATGTTCTTTACATTTTGCATTTGTGTTTTCAATTATATGGTCACCTTGCATAATATATCTTGCATGCATGTGGAGCCATCTTATTTTTTCATGAGCTCCAAGAATACAAAGTTTTGCTTGCCTCATCAAGGTCAAAAATATTTTTTGTGTGGCTCCCTATTAAAGTTATTTGGAGGTATAAATTTGGTATGGTTTTTGATGAGAAGCTGATTCAAGGGAATGAATTTCCCTTAGCCACTCGCTTATGTGTGTGAGTTCATACCAACCGTGTGTGTATGTGTCTCACCTTCTTGGATTTCTCACCCGATGGACAACTTGAAGTTTTGTTGCCTCAAAGTGAGTTTTCATTTTTTTATTTTTGGACAAACAACCTAGATCTTATCCACATAATTTTGGACAAACGGTTGAAGCTTGATCCATCCCCTATTTTTTTCTTTCTTTCTTTCTTTTTTATTTTCCTTCGGCAGTGTATGCTTGTCCCTTGTTGTTGCTCTTTATATCATTTTGATGTGTGTTATTTTTGTGCCTATTTTGGTCTTCCATAGGACCTTGGTCTCGAGGGCTTGTGCAACCCTCTTGATCATGGCCATCCTATCTTACTAGCATTGTGTATTTGAAACCCTCCTGATCATGAATGTCTTATCTTACTGGCATTGGTGCATTTGGTCTACTTTAGTGTGAATTGGAAGCAAGTTCCTCCTCTCACTAAAGTGGGGGATACATGTAATATCAAAAAAAGGTCCCCCCTAACAAAGCCTTGATTTAGTGTTGCAATATGCCTAACATATTCACATTAGGTCTTGATCCCTTGTGGACTAAACAAGCTTATTGATACCTTATTTGAAGTTTTGTAAAGTGTTGTAACACACTTTCACACTTTTCTATGGTTATTATTAGTTAATTGGGATTCTTTATGATTTAATTCACCCTATTTTGCATCCACAAGCCTCAATTAATACATATTTTCAAGGATAATCCTGACACAAATCAACATCTAATCACAATTCAGGTGTTTTCAGGTTGTGTGGCCCATATTTGGTGGTTTGGGACTCATTCACCACCTTGGGAAAATGGGTCCCACCTACATTTTTGGTTCTTGAACCTAGTTTCACACCTTTCTAGTCATTTTTGAAAATGGTCCCATAAATTATAATCAATTTAAATTTTTGGTGATATTTTATCCTCCTAGATATAATTTTGGCTTGTAGTGTTATAATTTCAAGAATTCTCACATAATTAAGTATAAATACAAATTTCTTTCACTCACTTTTCATGATCTTGTTTTTTAGCTAACAATTATGATGTAGGGTTTCATGATTGAAGGCAACATTTTATTGAAGATCTATGCTATTCAAGAAAGAGTGAAGATCTACATTTGTTGAATCCATATCATACATGTTTGTAGCATCTTATTGCTAGGTTTTGGTGAGTTGCAACATCATATTTTGTTTATTCATCATTCTCCATTCCTATTTCATTACATTTCAAGGTTTGATTATTGAAACGAGGTTTGACCAAGGAAACCCCTATCTGCTAACAAAACAACATTTTCCCTCTCTTTAGTGTGTGATTTGAAGGTTTACATTGAAGACACGTTGAGGGAAATTTGTGGAGAAATTTTTCAAAGTGTTCAAAGTTGTCATCTTGCATTGGAGATATTTGGAAGACTTCAACAGGTTGCAAATCGAGGTTTTAGATTCAAAAAACAATCAGGAAGAACAAAACATACATTTAAGAGAACATTTAGACCTTGAAATTTTAGAAAACCCTAAATAGAATAATTTTCCACTTCTGGGAAATGAGTCCCATTTCATATCAAAATTCATATTTTTGCAGATTCAGATACCCATTTTCCAAATTCTTGTTCTTGCACAAAAATCCAAATATGGGATTGATTCTCCCAGCTTGGCGTATGAGTCCTAGTCAACATTAAAATTAAAAAATTTAACATCTCAAAGCTCCATCCAGTCATTTCATAATTTCTAGATGCACACATTTCATCTTGCAACTTTTTGTTCTATTTTATATGCATTTCTAGGTCACTTAGTGAAAGGTTGCATTGAATTATGGTTAATAATTTTGATTTGCATTGTATTTATCTGTCCAAGCCCTACGTTGGAGGTGAACCCCTCACTACTTTACAATAAGCCCCTAGGACAAACCTATTGCAAGATCTATTTCTCCTTTGCATTGAGATTTGTAGGGTTATCCTTGAATGAAATTGGAAAGTGGGTGTGCTCTATGTTCTAAACCATACGAAAGCTTCTTAACCATTTTTTCTTTCATTTCATTATTATTTATTGGTTTAGGAGAGATCAAGAGTTTAATCCACAATCATAGAAACGTTCATTGTCTTTGACAAGCAATTTTTTTTCTTAATCTTCTTTTTGATTTTTGACTTTTTTACCTTTTGGTTTCGGGATGACTCTACTGTCAAAGAAAAATATTTATGAAAGGTGTGCAATGCACCACATGGTGGCTACATGGTTTTTGTTGATTTTATTCTTTTTGGGAGAATGTCAAGACACGTGTCATCTCAACGGAGATTTTTAATGAGGTTATCTTCATAAATTTAAAAATTTATGCCCACTCAACACGTCAGCTTTTCGCCTTGGGTAGGTTCCACTTTGAATGAGCCATCTCTTTTAGATTTTGTTGAAGCATGTTGGGTTTTATTTATTTTTCAGGCTGGAAGTTTCAAGTCAGCACCATCAACCTATGTAATTGGTCAACCATTTTTTTTCAAGTTTTTTTCTAGCATCTGAGTGTTTATAGAGGGCAATCTTTGCTAAATATCTAAGTGACATAAATGAGGTAGTTGAGAATTAATGAGAAAATATTATCACGGCCTAATAAAATATCTACAATCAGATCATGAGCTATCAGATGCTAACATCTAGTAGTATTTAATTTTGGGATGTTAGCCATGTTTCTCCCCTTTTTAGCTATAAATAGAAGATGGCAACTTAAAGAAAGAGTTCTTGAAGTTTCCCCTTTTGGAAAGGAAATTCTATAGTTTTCCTTAGAAGTATTTTCATTAGAAGTTGGCAGAACATTTCTTTTATCTGGCATGTTATATTTTTTTAACTCAAACTATTGTCAAATAGGCATTCGACCTTTGTTTTAAAGTGTAGACATGAAAAATATACTGACACACTTGATCCTATTTACTAACATTGCTTCATCCTAAATCATAATCTCAACTTATAATCACTTTTTTATATCTTAATTAGATAAATCATTATTTATTTAATTAGGTCTTTCTCCCTTGTTGATTAAATTAATCAATTTAATTTAATTAACCCTCATATCCCTCTTTAATTAAATAATTCATATTATTTGATTAAATCCCTAAATTATTTTTATTAAATTGAATAAATTAAACCTTATTTAATTTAATCTAGCATTGTCCCCTTTAGTTAAATAAATCAAAACATTTATTTAATTAAATCTTTCTTCACAATTCTTGATTTAAATTAACTCATAAATTCAAGTAAAAGTTGTCACATCTCCTAATCTCTCTTTAAATTAATTAATATTTGATTAATTTAATCTTAATATATGTCACATCATCTAGAGAATGCAACTTGCACAATAAATCAATTAATTTGATTTATTAAATCTCCTATTTTCCCTCACATGGCATAAAAAGGGAGTATTCTTCCAAATTCAAAAATCCCTCCAAAAGAGATGGGTACTTCCAACAAGGAATTTAAAGCCTCTTACATTTCCTTGGCCTTGAGCCAAGTGACATTAACACCATTTCCCTTCCCTCTAAACATTTCACATTCAAAATTCAAATTTGAATCCAATGGCATTTATCATGCACATTGACCAAAATGTGCTCATTCCTCCTCCAATAACATGTGGACAAGTGGCCTCTTCTCATTGGTTGGTATTTTATCCCACATTCATCCATTTTTACTCTTCTCTCGTTCTTCAAATCTATAAATGAGAGACTCTTCCTCTCATGATATCATCCACAAATCCAAGCAAGTCTTCTATACTTCAATCATCCATAATTTGAGAAAAGTTACTTTATTCACATTGAGAGCTAATTTTTCCTATTTCATAGAAATTTTCCATCATTTTCATGATTTCATAGCAAGGTAATGCCAAAATATCATTAAGGAGATTCAATCATCCACAAATCATCAATATTGCAACAAAGGAGTTGGGAAAGGGCCAATTTTGACACACGAATTGACACCAATTCCCCCATGGGATCAAGAGTTTGCATGCTTAATTAGGATTTCTTTATCTTTTCATGTTTTGTTCTTATTTTTCCTATTTTGAGCATAGTAAATGGATTTGCTGGGAAATCCTTCTTTTATCTTGCATATGAACCTAACTATGTGTTTTTCTATTGTGTTTAAGAAGGAATAGGATTGGGGTTCACATAAAGTTCATTTGATATCTAATTATGATTTGTTTGGAAGAAATTTTGAAACTGTGCATGATATGGCCTTTTTCATGTTCCTTCTTTATGTTTTCATTTAGAATAAAACACTATGTTAAGATTAATTCAAATAGTTTGAGTGGTTGATTTCCATGCTATAAGTTTGTATCATATAGTGATAGCCTATAGAGATTGGATTATGTCTATTTAACTTCTCTAGTTTGTTTAAGGGTTATTGTTTCTTCATATTATGTTGTATTGAGAGGAAGGGTTTATGCAATTTCTGAATTTTTTTCCTGTTAACTTTTGAAAATTTTATGCTTGATCAGACCTTAATGAACACCATCCGCGGGGAGATTTGATAGACTGCACTATTCTTGTACTTAGCCTTTGTTGTTTGTTCTCTTCCCAAAAATGAAGGGTTGTGTAATTCTATATCTAATATATCATTCATAGAAAATAATTTAGTTTTGAAATGTTGTAAAAGGATTGGCGCATCAGCACTTTTCATGTTTTATATTTACATTTTCTTGTACCACTTTTCCCAAAATCAGAGAAGAGTCGACTTTATATAAAAATCTTTGAAGTATCTAGTGAGGTGCAAATTGGTCCCCCACTTGTTGAATTTCCCATAAGGTTGTCAAAGAGGAACAATTTTTGATGATCAAAAGTTCTTTTTTTGCCATGCCCTGTGGCACACAAATTTTTTTGAACGTCTCATTCGAAGTCTAAAATATTTCTTAAATCAGACCAAGAAAAAAAGCTAGAAATTTCATGCCCATAATCCAAAAAAGAGCATCCTCAAGAGGAAAGTACTCCCAATTAATTGCTTTGATACCTAGGAGAAGAAGACTTACATGTTTTGTATCACCTATAAGGAGTAATAAAGTGAGAAGTAAGAGCCCAGAATCTAGAGACTTATATACTCCATTTGGAGGCCGAACTTTCCAAATCAGAATATACACAATTCATAGGAATTTTTTCTCCATGGTTCACGTACTTGCCTACTCCTAGAAATTTCATAACTGGGGATAGTGGTAGTCTGCTACAATCACCTACACCTCTAGACATGTGGCATGCCATAATCGCTAATGCCCTCAAGGCTATTCCAATATTTTTTGGAGAAGACTTCAAAACCCCCTTTGAACACCTCTAAGATATAACAGAGGTATACAAAGTACATAACATAGCAAAGGAAAATATTTCTCTTAGGCTATTGGTCGCCTCTTTCAAAGGAAAAGCTCAAGATTGGTATTGGTCTTTGGCTTCTAGTTCTATTCGCCCTTGGGATCAGCTCAAAGAAACATTGTTCAAATACTTCTCAAAGAATGGAGATCACTCTTTACTACTATATAAACTAATCACTATCAAGAGAGCCTCACAAGAGTCCATGAGAAAATTCAACACCATGTTTCACAAAACCTAGCAAAGAATCCCAGTAACTACCTAACCCCTAGCTATGATGGCTTTTATTTTCTACCTGAAGGATTTTAACTTAGACATCACAGTTATGATATCCTCTATGGGAGAGGATATCCTACCCGATGGATATGATTTGGTTGTGTGCATGGAGAATAATTTTATCAACACTGGAAAGCTTCCACCATGACCTCCAATGCCTACATTCGTGGAAATCTCTAGTGGTCCTCAAGAGGAAGCTACTCCAAGCACTTCCACCACACAAGCAACAACATCGGCCACACCAAAATCCATGTACATTTATCTTTCCATGCAACCAATTTTTTCAGGCTCTCGCACTCTAGCATCGGATATCAATGATATGAAGAGGACCTCATGCAATATTTTTCCAATGAGTTAGTTCTCATCAAATGGTAGAAAGCAACACCTCCGAAGAAATCCACTTAGACGTATCAAGGGGGAAGGCCATCCTATCAAGAAAATGTGTACCAAGGACCCTCAAGAGAAGGAGGTCAACAGAAAAATTTCATTAACTAGAATTTTCGATTAGTAAGCCACCACAGATGATCAAGGATAACCAGAGTCAAGATTTAATCCTTGGCTAGAACAATGTGGTGGAAGATGAGAACATATTGTGCTTTCCATGTAGTGATATTCACATGCTCCAAAATTTCTCAAGGGGTGTTAGGGTTAGAAGGAAAATATCTAAAAGTTAAATGTAGATTTGATCAATAAAAAAAAGAAATAAAACACACAAAAAATTATAGCAGAAAAAAGACAACACAAATAATTTAACATGGTTCACTCAACCTAGGCTACATCCACAAAACCACAACCATCCAATGGTTTTATTCTTCATTGCAAAACATATTACAATATTGTGAATAATTCCCTACTACAACTCCCATCCCAATCACTTATTAAGAGATTTTTTAGAACCTTCTAGAATTGGGGTTCTACAAAGTCAGTTTTTTCACTTTTTTAGTGATGACGCAAAAAAGTAGGGAAAAAATATTCCCCTACTTTCCCGAAAAGGATACATGAAGAGTGTACAATAGAGCATGATCAATCACTACATACAAACAAGGGGAAATATGCAAAGGAAGATAGTGGAGCAAAGAAGTAAGAGTGTGCTCCCAAATGTAGAAGAATGCGAGTCTCCTGAAATGGAAAATGACCGCTTTAGAGTAAAAATACAAGCGATGTCTTTCGAGAAAGAGCTGGATATCACACTAGACCAGGCACTATTTTCATGGATGGAGGAGGAAGATATGATATTTGAAAATTAAAATTCAACGACCAGTGCTCCAAAAGTATAATCAAACTACAACACAAGATCCAAAATAAGTCTCACGAGAGAATACATAGAACAAGCTCCACCGTGACCTCAATTATGACAACCGCAATTGCAAGAAAATTAGGTTTTGTAGATGACTAGACCACCTACTCAATAGTTACAATTTTTTTTTTCACCAAAAAAGGAGTTGGATAAGATGTTGAGCCCATTCATGACAGATTACTTTCCTCTAAAGATAAGAGAGATACCATAATTTAAGCATGTTTGTGTTCCAAATCAATAGGACAAATGAATCCTAAAGACTAGCCAATTTATTATGTTCAGAATCAAAGTGGATTTGGCCAACTGACAAGAAATGGGATTAGAACATAATTCCCCTACACTTCAGGCTCTGTAGGGCCTAGGGGGTGACCCTTTAGCAATACCTAAAGATTTAGACACACACTTAACATGATATTGCTTAACAAATAATTCTCTCATAGAAATATGATGAGAAACCTAAAAATATCACTCAATATTGGCTAAGACATTGAGTGAATTTCATTAACTAGCATGGAGAACATGGAAACACATAACCCAAAATACAAAATTAAATTTTTTTATGCTTTAATAATTTGGAACCAAACTGAAAACAACAGAAGCATGAAGATTGACCAATTTGAAAAAGAGGGCTATGGATTCATATAACCAACACTTCATCCTATAATGTCAAACATGTTTTGAAGGTCTTTGAAAATGCTATCACATTATGACAACAAGACCACTAAAGCTTTATCTGGTAACAATTCTTACAATCCACCTGAAAAAAAAAAATTCTTGTTACCTTTATTAAAGAAATTACTCTATCCTTGAATAGAAGGCAATATCATATGCAACTAACATTAGTTAAAGAAATTACACTATTCATAGAACAAAAGGCAATAAGAACCATAACTCAAATACAAAAAATGTGCATGAAAAAATCCAAGTAATCTTCGATTATTGAATTCAAAGGCATGTTGTACATCTCATGAATGAAGATAATCATCAGATAAAATATAGTCATGAAAATCAGTTCAAAACACCAGCACCTCAGATTAATTGACTAATAGTCATATTTCACCCTAGCTTTACAATCTACCTAGAACTTCTACCTATCTTGCAAAGCTTTTAAAAAAATTGGAACCCTTACAATGAGAGAAGAAACAAAAGATATAGATGAAAAGAAAGCTCCAAAATTTAATCCGTTGAAGAAAAATGGAAGCTCCATCCACCGTTAATCTGCAAAAAGAAAGGCCTATCTCTTCTCTCTTCATCTGCAACAAACTTTTCCTCAATTCGGCAGTAGAAAATTCACTCCTTAGTGAAAAATCTTCACCCTGACGCTCCAGAAATAAAATTACCCTTCTCATACAAATTTTCACCTCCATTTTACCGTCCAATGCAAACTTTATGCTTTCCCATGAAAATCACTCACTTTGTCTTTTTCTTTGCTACACATTACAATTACATTTACACTTGTGTGCCCAACAGAGTTTTTTTTTTATAAAATTCCACTACACCCTTTACCTTTCACCTTATATTTAATATTAAAAACTTTACATTTTAATGGTGAATACATCAATTTATTCACTAGGCATCAAATCTTTTTCCCATTTCACTTATAGATAAATAATTGCCTCCTAAAAAATGAATATTTTATTCACTCCATAAAACTATCTCATGCCAATTTTATTTCACTGTGCTCACATTAAAAACCTTTTTCCCAACGAAGAAAAACCCTTTTGAAATGGTGAATATTTAATCCATTTTATTAGGAAAAAATAAATCTTACCCATCACCCCTTTTCACCTTTAAAATACTTCACCGGGGCCTCTTTTTACTTTGCACTTACATTTAAAAAATCAATGAAAACATTGATTTACTTACTGGACAAAAAAGTCATTCTCTAATTCTTTTTACTTTATTTACCCTTAAATCAAATGTTGGCCAATTTAATTTTCATTGGGCATCATTTAATTTTTTTCCCTTTTAAAAAACGAATGCTTTTGAACATTTTCCCATTCCTTTGAATTTTATGGGCCTGCCTTATTTTATGGGGAAAATAGCTAGAAAACTATATTCAAGCCCTTTAATTTTAAATGGGAGCCCACCTTGGCTTTATCTCGGGCACCTTGTAGCCTCTTGCTAGTGTCACCTCTTCCCTCTGCGGGGTTGATGAGGTGTGGTAGAGATTTACCCACATCTCCCACTTTCTTCAGGTTGTCTAA
Organism: Sequoiadendron giganteum; assembly: GCA_007115665.2. Classification (NCBI taxonomy): domain Eukaryota; kingdom Viridiplantae; phylum Streptophyta; class Pinopsida; order Cupressales; family Cupressaceae; genus Sequoiadendron; species Sequoiadendron giganteum. Next base: position 118,857,010 of record CM021102.1, read on the forward strand.
TCTCTTGGCTTGCCCTAACTTCTCTCTATTTGATTGCTTCTCCTTGGAAATGATGCCAAGAGTAATTAAGATTTCTACAACAACATTTAGTACCTATGTAAATACTTCATTTGCAATATCGAAATGGTCCCTTCAAGCAACATGTTGGTTGCCATCGCAATAGAATTTCCTCAAACAATTTTTGTACATTTCCATAGCAAGGATAGTTAAATTCAGTGCAAAAATATCACACTTCTCCTATGATGGATTTTCAATCACAAAGTATTTAAATAATGATGTTTCCTGCAGCAACCTCTTGTTCCTGTGGAAAAGCTTTAGTTGTAATGTTTAATTTACTCCCATTGCACCATTAGTCTACCTTTTGCATTTTCTTATGAGTTTCTAAGAACTTATCAACAAATTTTCCTTATGTATGCAGCAATCATGGCATCCTAGGAAACCATATTTAACAGAGGCAACTTTCATCATTCAGAACTTAGGCTTTGTTGTTCACAATGAAATTCGTGAAAGTCATGCCTCAACTAATCAAAAGTAAGAATTAAACTTGCTCATGATTAAAAACATTTGAAATCCATTTTACATTTTCCCTAAATGCCCCTTTTATAAATACACAATATTTAAAATATTTAGAATATTTAAAATATTGACATTTGAGAACATTACAAAATAGGCAAATTTTAATTACGCATGCGGGCCATTTGAAGAAATTTATTGCGGGGAAATTGAGACACTTGGAGTCGTGAAAATTTGTGTAGGATCATAATTAATTATTTAGAGAAAACCCATTTCCTTATAGTTTTCCCAACCCTTAAAATTCAGGTACCTCCTTTGTAAACTAGCCTTAGGGATGCATTTGCTGCAACAAAAGAATATTAAAATAATGTACCAAATGACCTTTGTTTTTGATGAAAATGGAGGTGTAGAGTTTTTGGACCAAATCAACAAATTGGTTGTCCTTAAAATTATAAAATTTGACATTTTCTGGAACACCATTTTTGGCCTTGTTGCGATAAAAAAAAATGATTAAATAACCCATCAAAACTTATCTCGAGACCTTGAAATTGAGCAAACATGCACACATTTGATCCAAAAATGGAGTGCACAATATGGTTTGGAAAAATACATCCTAAGGTGCAAGATATTAATCAACAAAGTTGCTTACTTAGACTTTTTTGTAACTGCACTTGTTCAAAACCAATAAAGGCTCACCAAGTCACTACTATGAAAAAAATACCAAATCAACTTTTGGGAGGCTACTGATGGAAAAGAAAGCACCTTTGGGAAATAGCAGTATGATTGCAATATTTTTTCCTCGAATCATTGTCTATCACGAGATACTAAAGGTCAAAGTTGACCTTGAAAAGTTTCAAAAAATATAGGTGCAAAACTGAACAAATTTTGTTTGCTTTTGGCCCAGTAAAAATATCAAATCTTGTCATGAGGATTTACAACTTGACAAGGGAAGTACATTTATGTGGGGATAATGAAGATAAAAAATCCTTTTTTCATGAAAATCCTCCATCTACAAAATGAAAACTTAAACAGGGGGCTACTTCACAAAAACGAAAGTTTGTAAACAACAAAAAAGTGCCAAAACCCTCCAGCTTCGCTTTCCAAAACCTTGTAAAAACTTATTGTGTGAAGTTGAAAATTTACATACATGTTCACATATGTCACATGAGTGGGTCTATAAAGGGGTTTGGTTTGAAAATTAATAGGCTTAGAAATATGACCCTCCAAAGTAGGTCACTTAGACAGATTTTCAGGTGCACTTTTGAGAGTGCAGAGGCAAAATTTTCAATATGGGCACTTCAAATTTGCAAAATTTTAGAGTGCCATCAATGGCTCTAACTGGGGATGTATGCCCCTTGTGGGCATAGGAAGAATCTAGATCTTTGGAGAGTAGACCAAATACTGAGTCCATTATGTGCCCTCAAACTGCTCCTTTATTCATCCTTGTTTTCAATTTCACTTGGTGACCCCAGGTCACCAAATGAAAAAGGGGAGTGAACTTTTACCTTTTTAAAACACCAATCTATTAAAGGAGTTGATCTCCCTCAACTCATGCTTATCTTTTCCACACCACAACAACATGAGTGACTGTATCTCTGCAAACAACAATATCAAGCTGCCCTTATACAAATGTGAACCTGCTCTTTGTTTGGATTCATTATCATATGATAGCTAAATTATATAGGCCACATCAATACCACTCTCTTCATTTTCTGATTTTATATCAAGTGGAAATATATGAGGATATTGATCAAGACCACATGAATACATAGTCTCATCATATTCATTAACACCCTCATAATGATCATGTTCAGAGGAAATATCATGGATGAAGAACAATGTGCAATCCTCTTGTGTATTGAGAAAATATTGGTCACTCATTTGTAACTCTTTCAATTGGATTGCATCACAAGTGACTTCATCATTATCCCAACAACACAACTCAATCATATTACCATATGTCCCAATGTCCTTAAAACAAGACTTACCAGCATCCACATGCCCATTGTCCACACTCAAACCATAGCACTAAAAATATGTATCAACATCCCAAATAGTGTTATCCACTTCATGCTCATAGAAAAGACTATCAGCATGAGTAACATTATCACAAAGAGAAGCTTCAAATACAAGTTCATATGACTCTAAACTTTCATTTGCAACAAAATTATCATAGTGATTGTCAAAAACACATTCACTATTGTAAAGAGTATGGCACTCAACATTATCTCTTGCTGCTTCAACATGAAAATTTGAAGCATACTACCCATGAGGAAAAAAGTGAGTTGTAGATCCAGAAAAAAGATCCTCATATGCATCCATGTGATTGACACAATCACATTCTTCAAGTGAAAACTCATCATAAAATGTGCCATTAGCTGTACTAGTATTTATCTCTACATTTCCACTATCATATACAACTACAACAATGCTACCCTCATGCAAATAGTCAATGGTAACTTCAAAGTCAACAATAGAAGTAGAAGAAATTAAAGCATCAAACAAAACCGGAGTTCCTAATTTATCATTATCAACATATGCATGCTCCTCATAATCAACTAATTGAAATGATTCATCCAATAAACCTCTTGCATATTTATCTTCTTCTCCATTCATACTAGTGCAACAATCAACAAACCTACCTTCTTCAATGTCAAAATAAAAACCATCAATGGTTTCTTCATTGCAAATTTTCACAAATGATTACTCAGACTGAAACCCATTGCATACCTTGTCATTTGCAGCTGATATACTGACATAGTCAGAAGCATCTCTCAAATCAGAAAGATCCTTTATCTCATCATGAAGAATTGCATGAAATCTATATTCACTTGTAGACTTGACATGATCAATTACATCATAAAACTATTGATTGCATAACTCTTCAAAAAGAATACCCAATTAATATCCATCATCATAAAATAGTGAGTCTTTGAAAATGTTGTCATCATTTTCCCTATTGAAGCACTCTTCAATTGAATAAATCAACTCTTCTTTCTCCTCAAAGGAGTCACAGTCACTAGGGATGCAAATAGAATTACAATCATCTTGATCACCCAGACAAGAATTTTTTTCAACCGGTTGCAAAATTTCATTTACGACATCATTGTTCTCGTCATGAAGACATGAAACCTTAGAATTAACATGATCTTCAACCTTATATTCAAAGTCCATAGATGAGAAAATACTCTCATTATCATCTGCATCATTGTAGCCTTCATTTGTTATAGAAAATATGCTCTCTATTTTTGTATTTTCAGAGAAAATAGAAGAAACTTCACACATTTTATTTAACTCAACATGACCATCGTGGCTAAAATATTTATCTGAGTACATTTCTTCTATAGGCTGTTCAAAAATAACATCCTAATCACTGAATGATGCATCACTCTTTTCTTCTATTATACCATCATCATTTATGTGATTAAGTCTTGAAAACTTACCATCACATACCTGAGTTAGGATATCACTTCCATATTTATCTATAGTTTCTTCAATCATTGAAGGCCATTAATATAAGCAATTTAAGGCTAGGGGGCTTCAAATGAGCTAGCATAGTACTCCAACCTAGCTCACAATTCACACAGAACAAATTGGTGCAAAATGATTCATCGGGCCTTTCTGATTCTGGTATATCAAGTAGAAACTTCATGAATCTATCATGAAATTCATAAGGGGATTCATCCTAAAATATTTCCATAGCACACAATGCATTAGGGTATGTGCAGGATCATCATGGAAAAAATAGGCCCTTAAGTGGCAAAAAAATTAGAAAAATCAGAGTTAGGCAACTTGACATAAAAATTTGAATAACTTATCTATATTATTTCAAAAATATGTAAAAATATAATTTGTAGCAAATTGAATGTAGTTTCTAAATTACTAGGTCTATTTACAAAAAAATAAAATCTATTTGGTGAAAATTTGAAATTTCAGTACACTAGTACTTAAATTTCAGGGAAAAAATAAGAAGTAGGTGTTTGTCTGACCACCCTAACCACATTAAAATGATACTGTTTTTTAATAATATTTTAGATATAAGTAGAGGACTCATTTCCTGATGTGATTCATATTTTTTTGTAATTTTTTTCTAAGTAAATAATTAATTATAATTTTTTTATGACAAATTTTAAAAAATATAAAGACTCGTATGTCTGACCACCTTAACTTGGTCAAAAATTCATGAAATCCAATTTTTAATTTTTTAATATTATATTATGTGAAGCATAGAATGTGATGCATGTTTTGGATTCAAAAAATATGATACTGTTTGAAAGTTATAGATGTTTTTCAATCAACTTAAGTGAATAATAATTATTTATTAAATTCAAAGTAAAGAATAATTTATATTGGTGGAAATTTGAGACTCTCCTTTAAAAACCCTTTTCGTTTCATCAATTTTGGGTAAAAAAAAATTCATCAGCCACATACCCATCATATTGCCACTTTTTGGCCCATCATGATCATACACATACCCATCAATATGTGATATAGGCTCGACCTTGTTTTCATATTTATCATTATATTCTTCTTGGGTATGTAGATTTGTTTCTTCAGACAAGCATTAAACATTCACTATTGACTCTTCTTCAAAATAATCAAGGAAATGTATTCCAAGCTTATGCCATGAATCTATGGAATGCATTGGAAAACACGTAAACCAACATTCAATAGTATCTTCTAAAGTTCTTGGAAAAAAATTCATGATAGCATCCTCTTCTTCAATTTAATAGTTTTCCATAACATCAAGAAAACTTTGTACTTTTCTTAAGGTTGATTCTTCAAAATCTCCATTAAACTTTGGCAAATATTCATTAAATCTTCTTGGAATAGATTGTGGGTAACCCTAGATTTTATTGAAATCTAGAGGATCATATATTTCACTTGCAAACACCTTTCTTTAGGGACATGGTTGTGTTTTAGGCATGACATTACAACTTGTAGAGGGAGAACTAGGACAACCATACATATTTGCAAATAAATTTGTTCCCTCTACAATTCAATTCAAATTTCCCTTATTTGCAGTGCTCAATTTGACTAAATAAGGGAATCAAATTTTTCTCCTAAGAAGTTCAAATATGGTTTTCACACACAATTTTCTTGAAAAAAAAGGTGCAGAATACCTATAAGTGTTGTAGTTGATGCAAATTGCTCTTCCTAACTAGAGATTTTGTGGATCTAGAACTGTATTCATTGTAGACACCCAAAATTGTCCATATCATAATATTATCTAGTCAATACATGACCTTGAAAGATATTTGTAATATTTTACCCTAGGTCATTACATTATCCCACTTATTCCATTTATTCCACTTAATCACCTTCCCAATTAATTAAATAAATCTCATTTATTTAATTAATTCCCCCTTCACATGTCTTAAAATAATACAAATTAAATATTTGAATTAATCCATCATTTATTGTCACATTGCAACATGTGTCACATGACTACAAATCTTCACAGGCATACATAATTTAAATAATTTTATTATTGAAATTATGATATTCCCACTCACATCCTATTTTTACCTCCATTCATTGTGCATCATAGGCATCTTTTCCTTCCAAATAAATAATAGAATCTCACTATTCCCTCATATCTTAATTTTAGCCTCATGCCATAACCCACTTAATGTGCATCATAGACACTAAAATAAACTTTTAATCCTAGCCATACATATCACAAATTTTAATTTTAATCTTGTCAATCGAATCGAATCAGCGTTCTCCTATAAATCAAGTCTTTCACAGGCCATTTGGGGAATCTTCTTCTAGCATCCTCACTCTACAGAAATTTCTCTCAATATTCTCATCTATCTATCTATTTTTCTTCTATCATATCCATGTTATCATTATGCTACGAAAATGAGCAATCAACATATCAAATCATTAAATCCTTCAAAATATTGCATTCTCATTCAGGTGGAGAAGAGCAATGAAGATAAATCAAATCTAGCTTGGAGATCGGTTTGAATTCACTTGTCAGGGTTTTTCATTATAATTTGTTAATGCATTTTTCTCTAATATTTTTTCCCTAACTACATTCACATCTTCATCAATCTATTTTGAAAAATTCACCACCTCTATTCTTACAAGACTAAACTTCATGGAGTACAAAGTTATTTCAAATATCAATTTTATTCTGAGTTCCTTTCACCAGTAGAGCACCATAGATCATGAAATCTTTAGGTTCACTGCAAAAAAATATTCTCTAGGTTTTAAATCCTTCAATATTTGAACCAAATGTAGAATAGAAAATAATATGACTATGAAATATCAACCTACAACTGAAGATTCATAATTGTCTCCAATAGAGTCTCCATTTTTTTTGTGTTCCAAATCAATAGACCAAATTAATCCTAAAGGCTAGCCAATTTATTATATTCATACTCAAAGGTGGATTAGGCCAACTGACAAAAAATGGGATTAGAACACATTTCCCCTACACTTCAAGCTCTGTAGGACCTGGGAGGGTGACCCTTTAGCAATACCTAAATATTTAGATGCACATTTAACAGGATATTACTTAACAGATAATTCTCTCATAGAATTATGATAAGAAACCTAAAATATCACTCAATACTGGCTAAGACATTGAGTGAATTTTGTTAACCAACATGGAGAACATGGAAAACACATAACCCAAAACACATAATTAAATAATTTTATGATTTAATAATTTGGGACCAAACTGAAAACAATAGAAGTATGTAGATTGACCAATGCCAAAAAGAGGTCTATAGAGTCATATAACCAACACTTCATCGTACAGTGTCAAAAATGTTTTGAAGGTCTCTGAAAATGCTATCACATTATGACAACAAAACCGCTAAAGCTTTATCTGGTAACCATTCTTACAATGCACCTAAAAAACACAATACTCATGTTACCTTTGTTAAATAAATTACTCCATCCTTGAACATAAGGCAATAATATATGTAGCTGACATTAGTTAAAGAAATTACACTATTCAAAGAACAAAAGGTAATAACAACCATAACTCAAATGCAAAAAATGTGCATGAAAAAACCCAATTAATCTTTGATTATTGAATTTTAAGGAGTTTTTTTTATAAGCTAAGAAACATTTGTAAGGTGTTGTACCCTTTTTACAAAGAGCCCAAAGGGCCAAAAAGGAGCTAGTTCAAAACAGGAATGAACTAGGAGAGGAAAAACCAAAAACAAAAATAGCTGATAGACAAGCATTAAACCATAGATTAGGAAAAAATTCCAAAATCTAAGTGGACTAAATTGGCACCCTTAATCCTAGGTCATGAAGAAGTGAGAGATTGAGGGAGTCCCTTCTTCTTCCTCGACACCAAAAACCAGGAAGACTCTGTATCCAAGTCTATCGAGCAAGGTGAGAGAAGTAGATCCTCATAAGCCATCAAGGGCAAATAACCATCACACAACGAGGGAGATGACTGCATAGGGGAGGAGACAAGAATTGTTAAAGGACCAACATAAGCATTTGACGAAGCTCGGGTAGGCACAATCTTAACAATGTCATAAAATTGATCCAAATGTGGTTCCATGGTAGGGAGATCCAAAAGATGAGCATAAACATTTTCTTGAGTGGGCACAATAGTGTCAACCTCTGCAAAAGAAACTCCCGAAGGAGAATTCAAAGGAGTGTTACATCTCAACAATGGATACAATTATCAGATAAAATATACTCATGAAACTCAATTCAAAACACCAACACCTTAGATTAATTGACTAATAGTCATATTCCACCCCAACTTTGCAATCTACCGATAACTTATGCCTGCCTTGAAGAGATTTCAAAAAAAATGGAACCCTTACAATGAAAGAATAAATATAAGATATAGAAGAAAATAAAGCTCCAAAAGTTAATCCGTTGAAGACATATGGAAGCTCCATCCACTGTTAATTTGCAAAAAGAAGATCCTCTCTCTTCTCTCTTCATCTACAACAAACTTTGCCTCAATTCTATAGCAGCAAATTCACTCCTTAGTGAAAAATCTTCACCTTGATGCTCTAACAAAAAAATTACCCTTCTCGTACAAATTTGCACCTCCATTTTACCCTGCAGTGCAAATGCTATGCTTTCCCATGAAAATCACTCAATCTATGTTTTTCTTTGTTGCACATTACAATTGCATTTACACTTGTGTGCCCAACACATATTTTTTGTTTTAGAAAATTCCACTATGCCCTTTACCTTTCACCTTATATTGAATATTAAAAAAATTATATTTTAATGGTGAATATATGAATTTATTCACCGAGCATCAAATCGTTTTCCCATTTCACTTCCAGCAAAATAATGGCCTCCTAAATAGTGAATATTTTATTCACTCCATAAAAGTATCTCGTGCCAATTTTATTTCACTATGCTCACTTTAAAATCCTTTTTCCGAACAAAGAAAACCCCTTTTGAAACGGTGAATATTTAATCCATTTTATTGGGAAAAAATAAATCTTACCCATCCCCCCTTTTCACATTTAAAAAACTTCACCGGGGCCTCTTTTTACTCTACACTTACATTTAAAAAAATTGATGAAAACATAATTTACTTACTGGACAAAAAAATCATTCTCTAATGATTTTTAGTTTATTCACCCTTAAATCAAATGTTGGCCCATTTAATTTTCATCGAGCATCATTTAATTTTCTGCCCTTTTCAAAAATGAATGCTTTTGAACATTTTCTCGTGCCTTTGAATTTTATGGGCCCACCTTCTTTAATGGGGCAAATATTTTAAAATCTATATTCAAGCCCTTTAATTTTAAATGGGAGCCCACCTTGGCTTTACCTCACGCACCTTGTAGCCTCTTGTTGGCATCACCTCTTCCCTTTGCAGGGTTGGTGAGGTGTGGTGGAGATTTACCCACGTCTCCCACTTTCTTCTGGCTATCTAATCTCGTGACTTTCTCTAACTTCTATCTATTCGATTGCTTCTCCTTGGCAATGATGACAAGAGTAATGAAGTTTTCTATAACAAAATTTTGTACCTATGTAAATATTTCATCTACAATATTGAAATGGTCCTTTCAAGACACATGCTGGTCACTATCGCAATAGAATTTCCTCAAACAATTTTGGTACATTTTCATAGCAAGGACGGTTAAATTTAGTGCACAAATATCACATTACTCTTGTGCTGGATTTTCAATCACAAATTATTTAAATAATGATGTTTCCTACGACAACCTCTTTCTCCTATGCAAAATCTTAATTTTCAATGTTTAATTTACTCCCACCATGCCATTAGTGTTCCTTTTTCATTTGATTATGAGTTTCTAAGACCTTCTAAAAAAAAAATCCTTGTGTATGTAGTAATCATGCAATCCCAGGAAACCATATTTAATAGAGGAAACTTGCATCATTGATAACTTAGGCTTTTTCATTCACAGTGAGTGAAAGTCATGCCTCAACCAATCAAAAGTAAGAATTAAACTTGCTTATGATTAAAAAAAATTGAAATCCATTTCAAATTTTCCCTAAATGCCCCTTTTACAAATATACAATATTCAATATATTCACAATATTTTAAATATTGACATTTGAGAACATTCGAAAATAGGAAAATTTTAATTATGCCTATGGGCCATTTGAAGAAATTTACTGTAGGAAAACTAGGACACCTAGAGCTATGAAAATTTTCATAGGATCATAATCAATAATTTAGAGAAAATCAATTTCCTTATTTTTTTTCCAGCCCTAAAAATTTGGGTACCTCCTTTGTAAATTGGCCCTGGGATGTGTTTTCTGCAACAAAAGTATATTAAAATAATGTACCAAATGACCTTCATTTTTGATGAAAATGGAGTTGTTGAGGCTTTATACCAAAAAATAAAATGGGTTGTCCTTAAAATTGTAAAATTTGACACTTTCTGGAACACCATTTTTGGCCTTGTTGCAATTAGAAAATGATTAAATAACCCATCAAAACTTATCTTGAGACCCTAAAACTGAGCAAGCATGCACATATTTGATCCAAAAATGGAGTGCACAATATAGTTTGGAAAAATACATCCTAAGGTGGAATATATTAATCAACAAAGTTTCTTACTCAAAATTTTCTGCAACTATACTTGTTCAAAACCAATCAAGGCTCACAAAGTCACCACTATGAAAAAACAGCAAATCAACTTGTGGGAGGTCGCCAATGGAAACACAAGCACATTTGGGACCAATGAGTTGTTGGAGTGAAAATACACTAAGAGCGGGGGGTGAATCATTTTTTATAACTTCTTTAATAAATTTAACTGAAACTGAAAAGAACCATACATTTGTTCTCATTTATCAATGATAGAATCATTCATGTATTCGAATGCAATCGTATAAACTAAAATGAGTAGTGTAACATTGCATTTGAAAGAAATGAAGAATTGAAGAAAATGAATCAAAGAGACACAAATAGACTCAAGATATGTCGAGTGGAAAACCCTCCTGGGGTAGAAAAACCACTCCTGAACCTGCTACCTTTTTCAGGCTATCATTTCAATAATTAATTTTTGACAATGCCTCATAGGCTGACTTCTGAGCATTGACTCAAGGAGCACCAACCCATCTATTTAGTGACACCAATTTGCAAAATTGAAGGTTTGCAAACAACAAAAAAGTGCCAAAACCCTCCAGCTTTGCTACTCAAAACCCTGACAAAAATTATTGTGGGAAGATAAAAATATACATACATGTTCACATATGTCACATGAGTGGGTTTACCAAGGGGTTTGGCTTGAAAATCAATAGGCTCTGACATATGACCCTCCAAAGTAGGTCACTTAGGAAGATTTTCAAGTGCACTTTTGAGAGTGCAGAGGCAAAATTTTCAATATGGATAGAGTGCCATCAAAGCCCAAGGTCCAACCAATTGAAAAAATCAATGTGTTGGAGCAATTGAAGAATGCACTTGCTAACATATCTTTGTGGGATGTTTCTTTGGGAAGCATTAAAGAAGGAAAAAAAATATCACAGACAGATGTGACTCCATCGAGTGATCAAGATAAAGATAAAAAAATCGCGTCAAACCTGCAAGCTTTGACAGTCATAGCTTATGTGAATGAATCAAATAATACAATGGAGAAAGTGGTAAGCAAGCCAAAGCCCACACCTTTCTTTTTAACACTTATTGTGGGAGATAAGCTTTTGCATTATAACATTATTGATTCGGGATCTAGTACAATGGTCATGCCAAAGCAAGTGGCTGATGCCCTGAAACTTAAATATGAGCCCCTTTAGAGGGGAATCATGCAAATGGACAAGAAGAAGGTTCTAATCATCAGTCACATTAAAGATCTCTCTTTAACCCTCTTGTCATTTCCAAGTCAAATGGTCATGCCAAAAATAGTGGTGATAGACACTCCCCTGATCTTTGTGATGTGTCTTTCAAGAGATTTCACCACAAAGCTTCATGGATATTTGGCACTCGATTGGTGTCACCAGATATTAAGGACCAAGCATGGGGAAAAGATGGAAATCTTGTTTGAATCTTTGCATCTAGAGCATATAGCAGACAATGCAGTCCCATGCATTGAAGCATCACATACCTCTTTCTCACAAAGGGATAGATATTATGTAGAAATGCTGGAAGATGCATAAGACATGAGTGATTAGACACTCGAAGAGGAGGTCCTTAAATAATTCATTGATTTAGACCCATTTGGCAATTTTCATGTGATGGGACTAGGCACCTATGTGATCTTTGATGATGATCAAGTCTTCCCAAAATTGATAAAGGATCAGGAGGAATATAATGACCTGGTTGACAACCGTCTATGGACCTTATATTTTGATGGCACTAAACAAAAAGTCAGTTCTAGAGCAAGTATCCACCTAGTATTCTCAACAGGATTGGAGACCCTCAAAGCTCTTCATTTTTAGTTTGCATGCTCAAAAAATGATGTGAAATATGAAGCCTTGGTCCATGGTCTGATTCTTGTAGATCGAATGGGCATAAAGATAATGCAAGCATTTAGAGATTCAGATTTGGTTGTGAGCTAGTTATGTGGGCAAGCAGCTGTGAGGAATATATGAATGAATTTGTACAAGCATCAGATATGGGATTTTATTGAGAGTTTTGAAGCTTTTAATACTTAAGTCATTCCCCAATCTCAAAATAGTGTCGATGATCAGATGGCTTCAATTGCTTCACAATTTGAACCAATTTTTAATTCTATGACAAAGTATAATGTAACTTGAAGATCACCGTTCGACCAACAATCCTCGATAATGATCAAAATTGACAAAAAATTGAGGATGATATTCAAATAACCAACTTTTTGTAGAAATTAGGAGATTCTAACTATTGACAACTAGGGGAAAAACCTCCCGAAGACTAGGTTATCCAATTGAAAGGCAATAAGCTTCCTTGAGATTTAATTTCCCTTGAAATATTTTTTACTATGAGGATGCAAGAAATAGAAAACAAAGGTTCTCTAAAGATGCAAGCGATTATGAAGAGCTTGAGGTTAAAAGTAGTAGAAAGCTAAAAGTTGGAAGGGATGTTCCATAGAAGGATAAATAAAGACTAAAGGATCTATGTTCTAGATACAATAGGGTTGTAGTCTAGACCTATGAAAATCTTAGACGGTATGATCCATTTATAATTCAACATACTATTGAAATTTCCAAATGATCAAAGCTCGTCCAAAAAAAAAAGGCCAATCAATCGAAAGGTCAAAGCGTTGATGGAACAAGAGCTTAACAAATTGATTGAATCAAACATCAAATATTTGATCAAAAATTCCACTTGGGTATCCAATCTTGTACTAGTTCAAAAAAATAAGGCTCTGTGTTGATTTAAGAGATTAAAATAAATCATCTCTCGAAGACCACTACCCTTTGCCATCAATGGAGTAGATCGTACAAATTGTAGCCGAATCGAAGATGTTCTCGTTGCTCAATGGTTTTTTAGGCTCCAACTAGGTATATGTAAAGGAAGGTGACCAACATAAAATGGAATTTATCACTAAGCATGGAATGTTGTTAGTGTAATTAATTAATTATTACACTAGCACAAGTTAACTTAGGTTTTATTTAATCATATTAGTCCTAAGTTGCATTTAATAATTTAATAAAGTTGTTGAGATAAGATTCCCTTCTAGAAGATGAGTTGTCTTTTCTAGAACTTATCTCCATCTTGTTATCATTCCCTAGGTAGTTGTTTAGGGTTTCTTGTTGTCACATGAAGTGTGATTTGAACACTTGGCAACATCCTTTTCATTCTAGGTTTAGCACTTGCCTATATAATCAAGCATATGTACTCTTTGTAATCTATCCATCTATCCATCTATCTATCAATCTGATAGATCATAATAGAATCTATATTTGCATGCCATTAACATACTTTCTTTGTGGTTGAATATTTCTTCTTGGAAAAGGTCCACCTGTGCATCCATCATTCCAACAAATGTTTGCATATGCAAATATTCTCATCGATCTTTCAAATGTTGGTGTGAAATTTCAATGAGCAATGGATATTTATTTTGAAGGATTGATTAATCAGATCATTATAATATATTTGGATGACCTAATGGTTTTTTCAAAGTCAAAGGATGAATACTTTGATCATCTGGAAAAGGTTTTCTAGAAATTTCAATGGTTCGAGATTTCCTTGAATCCCAAAAAATGTGTTTTTGGAGTACCCCAGGGAAAGTTACTTGGTTTTGTAGTATCAAAGGAGAAAATAGCAATAGACCCTCAAAGGGTCAGATCTATAATTTATCTACCCCTACTAGTGAATTAGAAAGGGTTTTTGTATTGTTTAGGAAAGATAAACTTTGTCAGCTAGTTTATTTTAAACTTTGTAGGCATCATGAGACCTATCAAATTAATGGTTAAGAAGAACCTAATGTTCAAATGGACCCTCGAAGGAAAAAAACCTTTCAAGAAGATAAAGGTATCTATCTTTATCACTTTTATGTTAAGCTAACCTATAATTTTCTAAATATTTTCTAAATATTTTCTACTATATGTATATAGTGGAAAACATACCATAGCTTTTGTACTCACTCAAAAGGATGAGGAGAATAACAAAGAGCATCCTATCATATTTCATTCAAGAAATCTTAAGGGGTATGAAACTAGATATAATTTTGTTGAAAAGTAGGCTTTTTCCATTTTTAAAAGACTAAAAAAAATTTGACACTTGGTGTCAACCAATAGAATCACCATCCTCATCGCATGTCCCAGTGCGCGGGACTATATCATTGAAGGAAAGATAAATAAGAAGAGATCAAATTAGATCACCAAGATCCTAGAGTATGATGTCGACATTAGACCAACCAATTTGGTTTAGAGAAGAGGTTTGTGTGAATATCTTGCATATGAATCAAGTTTCACAATTGAGAAGGAGACCGATCAAGTCTATACAAACCAATTTGAGTTTAACAAATCCTGGGTGAAGGATCAAAACCTAGTAAATGTAAAAGGGGTTATACCCAACCAACATTCCATTTAATAAAAGGTGATACTAGCAACTGCAAGGCACTTGGTATGTATTAATTGAAGGTATCTTATTTAAAATAAATTATGATGGTGTCTTTCGTTGATGCTTGAATAAGCCACAAGTGGATAGAGTTCTCAATGAATTTCATAGTAGTTTGGAGGGCAGAAATTTCTTTGTTAAGACTACCACTTTAAAGATAATGCGAGTAAGGTATTATTGGCCGTCCATGTTTTTTGAGGTGCACTATCTAGTGCAAAAGTGTACCTAGTGCCAATATTTTGTTGGAAAAAGAAAGAATTTTCCCTTGCCTTTGAGCCCAATTATAACTAGAGAACCCTTTTCTCAATGGGGCTTGGATTTTATCAGGATGATAGTTCATATTTCTAGTGTTGGCCATAAGTGGATCCTTATGGTAACCGACTACTTAAGAAGGTGGATGGAGGTTGTTTCCCTAGAAAATGCTACAAAGGGTCAGATTATCAACTTCCTTGAAGAGCTCGTAACCAAATTTGGTTCGCCAAAAACCATCATCATATCTAATAAAACACAAGCTTATATAGGTTAGGGGATGTTGTATTTCACTATCAAACATGGGTTTTACCTTAAGACTTCATCAAATTACTGCCCGCAAGGAAATGAGTTAGCAGAGGCAACCAACCAAAACCTAATCAGGTTAATCAAGAGAACCAGGTCAAAGCAACCAAGGGATTGGAAAAAGAATCTCTAAGCCACTCTGTGGGTAGATTAGACTATGCCCAAGTAGATCCTAAAATCATCTCCTTATGAATTGGTATATAGAAAAGAGGTAGTGCTACCTATTTCCATAGAAATCCCTACCTTGCAACTACTAAAGGCCCTAGAGATTAAAGAAAGTGGTGAGATGGAAGTAAGGTTAGAAAAAATCTTCAAACTCAAAGAGGATAGATAAAAGGCTTATGGAACTATGATTGGCCACTAGTAGATAGTAAAATGATGAATCAATAACAGACCAACCAAAATTTCAAGGAAAGGAGCCTAGTACTAAAGTACGATGAGCGCACTGCAAAACCAAGTCAACATATGAAATTTTAAGTGCTATGGAAGGGAGCCTTTTGTATCAACATGTGCATGGAAAAGAATGTGTATGAGATGGAAGATATGGAGATTGAAATTATAGATATGCTAGTGAGCTGTATTTATCTGAAACTGTTTCATTAAGGTATAATTTCTTTAAAAATTGTCATAGTTATGTACCATATGTAAAATAATTGTAACTACATTTTAATTTTGAGAATAAGCCATAAAAATAGCATGAAAGAAGTGGATTTTTTTTGTATTATATTATATTCAATGAAATTTTTAGAATTTAATACAAGATCAAGGTTCATTTTTAAAAATGAAGCCCTCTCGAGCAAGGCCAAAAAGAAGCGAAAAGGAGGCAACATGCAAAAAATAGTAAAAGTTAGGACTCCAACCATTGTAATGCAGTCAAAATGGCTTGTATTTGGGTTCTTCTTCTTCTTCTTTGAAAAGGTAGAAGAGGGGGTGAACACAAAGGACACACAGGCTTAACACAACATGAAGCTCAATTCTCCTTATCTTGGTTATATACCAGAAACTTGAAGTGTTTCCTCTAGTCGAGCCCAAAAACACATTCTATGCCATAATCACGTAGTAGGTAAGTGGGCATCAATAGAGACAAAAAATGATTCCCATCAAGTTCCATGGTTTGAAAGTCAGAAAGAAACAACAACTAGGCCATGTCCAACTCATAATCAATGTGTCTGCGGATGTCCATGGCACTTGGAATACCAACACCGAGGATAACCACTTGCATGATTTATCTAATCCCTTCTAGAAATATAGAGTCAAACATCTAGTGGCACAATTCAATTATCATGGGATTAGTGATTTTCAAGTCAAGCAAGGAGGTAACAAAGCAAGGAAAAACATTGTAGTTTCTCCTCAACTGGTTCTCATCATGAATGTAGTCTAGGCTAACTACCCACTTGAACGTAATTCTACCAAGGTGGTCACATTTCTTCACCAAACATTAATTCTATCACAAGTGATCTCCCCCATGAAGGCATATTGTGGCCTTCATGGTAGAAGTTGAATTGGAGTGCCTAAGCTAGTAGACATTGTGACAAAGCAGTGAAATGTAGAGGAATAGGAAATAGAAAAAAAAGATTGCTAAACTTTAAGGGCTATTTTTTTTTCAAATGAATGTTGTAATAAGGTGGTATAGCTATTTATAGAAAATATGTGCTAGCAAACTCAAACAATGGGAAGTCTATATTTTCATAGATGGCAACAAATGACATACCAAAGTAATTGGGGGCTAAGAGATGTATCATGCAGAAAATATGACATAAGGTCCTGAAATTAAATTTGGGTGTTGAGAGTAAATGCTTGCATAAGCCAATTATTGACACGTGTCCTTTTCCATCATCAACACCAACTAGCTCGCTTATGTGAAAATAGATGGATTAACACATTCAATTTTGAAAAATTAAATGAGTGCATCTTTTCAAAGGTACCTTGCAATACTTGAGAATTTTTATAATAGCTAAAAGCATTCTCTTGAAAGCAATGAGATTATTTGTGAAAAGAGGCGACAAGGAGAATGTACTAATTCTATTCTTGTAGCATTTTTGGCATTCTCGAGGGGTACAAATCTCAAATCCACACATATCACCTTAGTGGAAACATTGTGGACCAAAGGTAATAACAAAGATTTAATTGCATGTACGCGCTAAGGAATTAATTGCATCAAAATGCATATTTTTTCTAAGTAGCAAAAAGAAAGTGGTTGTTTCATTAAAGAAACTCCTTGCAACATCTTGACATAGACATGGTGGAAGAATCGACATCTGGTACAAAGGTTGGAGCCACATCCAATAGGCTAGATTATCATGACATCTTTGGATAGAATTCATTCACCAAAGCCTCAACACCAGAAGAATGGCACTTTGATTTCACCAAATCAGTGCAACTAGATATTTGTATTAGAAGAGAGGCGGTGCAAGATTTCGCTGATAATATTTCTAACCCAAAGTTGGTGACTAACCCTAAAATCCTTAGGGAGGGAGCGTTCCAAAGAAAAATTCAGCATGGGTCATCTAAAATTTTTGTGTCTTAGCTTTAGAATTGTGGTTTACCAAAATTCATGTTGCCTATCATGCATCCATGCCCGAAGCTAGTAGAGGCATGTGCCAAAAGATTCAACAAGGAGATAGGAATTATTGTTGGAAACAAGATCAAGGTTACAATTTTTGCAGCAACTATATGGGATATGTTGTGTATCCCTACAACTTGGGGTGTCAAATGCTTTGATGAGGAAAATATGGAAAAATCCTAGGAAGGAAAAACCAAGAATGGAAAATTTAATGAGGATGAAATGAGGGAAAGGTTAGAGATAGATAATTTTTCTTTCCCTCTTGCTTGAATTTTTTATAGGAAGGATATACAGTCTATTTTCTTCATGTTGGCTTGGATTTACAGCCTTGATGACGATGAAGAGGTCCATCCCTTTCATATGGGAATGGCCTTCATTCTTAAAAAGGAGAAATTTTAGAAGTATTATGATTTTCCTAATGCAATAGCCAAAGGGATCATGGATAAATTAAGGACCTATGATACTGATTTTAAATTCAAGTATTCTTCTTTCTTGGTTCACTTGATTTTGCATCAAAATTGTGAGTTTTTTGAAAATAATTTTTCAATGTTTAGGTTTGATGTAAAAGGTTTCTATTAGCTAGATTCTATATGGACTCATGTGATTTTGAAGACATGGGATTACTACTAGTTTGTGGATCATTATATGAGTCTAGTACTTCAAGATTTGCTTCCATGCCCTATGGGCCATTCCCGAGGTCTTACAATGGATGATTTCACAGACCCTAGTGGATTATTTCTTGGGTGAATATTTCACATTTATTAGATAGAGTTTTCACCTTGGAGGCATGCCATCAGAAAATCCTTGCCAACCACACCTATGAAATCTTAAGGAATAAGATAAAGCTATACCCACTTCCCCTTAACATTTCCAATAGTTAGATAACAATGATGAAGCAAAAGGCAGAGAAGGAACTTACAATCAAACTGGCGCTCTTAGGCTTAGTCCTGATTTGTGACAAATGGACTACAATCTGACAAGGAATATCCCAACGTTGAAACATGAGATTCAAGAATATTTTGATTCAAGGAGAAATATAACTCAAGAAAGGATGGAAATATACATTGAGTTGTCCCACATACCATCCAAATGACCAACATGGTTAATTTTATATTTAGCTCAAGTCAAGTATTAGAGGAACCTTCCAATGGGTAAAACCCTCAACACACAATTGAAATGCTTGGGGTGGTCAGAAAGAAAGAAGGTAGACTTTTGGAGGTTCCAATAGGAGATGAGATTCCCCAATGCCCTATATAAAGACTTGTAGCCATATGATGAAAGTTTTGATGAGGTTTATGACAAAGAGGCCAATATCGACAATAGAAACCCAGAGACAAGTCATGAGACTGAACAAGAGGAACATTTGTACCATGCTTTGTGACCCCTGGAATCAAATAAAGGAAGGGATCGAGGAAGAAAGACTACCAAGCCATGTCCTCCATCAATGCCCAAAGAAAAGGGAAGAGAACCCAATGGTTGAAATGAAGGTCTATTGTGGTTATTGAAGGTCAACTTTCAATAGGATCATAATGTACTAGTTTTAGCCATACAAAGAGGAGGCACGTCTAGGATTTGGGTGTACCCAATGCATCATCTTGAGGAGAAGAAGAAGCAAAGTCTTCTCTGTAAGGTGTTTCGGTCATTGCAGCTCAGGTAAGTTTTTCTCCCTCTCTTATTTCTACCTCTACATATTTGGTTACTCCTCTGCCCCCCTATGGAGAAGATTATTCCATCTACGAACCACAATATTTTGGTCCTTAACAAACCCCCAACTATTTTCAATAATGAATTGTATCAAGTTACCCCATGTGCTAAATGAGAAACATTTGCCTCAGTCGTTGTTGATTCTTTCATTACCCTCTCAAGGGTACCCATTGGAGGAGTTGAAACTTCCATGTTACTTGTCACTCTAGGTCCATCCACTTCTAGGAAAACATCTCTCCTTCCTCCTTTTTATCTTTTCACCTAGACTAGTTTTCCCCTTGCCCAATCTCAATTTAGTATCCCATAATTTTCCATGATTATACTCCCATTTTCCTCCCCACATGCCCATATATCTGAGGTTTCTCCTTTTGTCACTCTCTTTGGTCTCCCTTCACGTGCTTCCATTGTTGCATAAAGAATTGATACCCCTCAGAGTCTCCAAGAGAATTTTGATGCAACCAAGAAGGCCCAATAGGATATAAAGTATAAATGATAGTTAAAGAATGTCACATTGCCAACTACCAAGAAGATTGAAGGTTGCTTCAATGAAGATAATTTTTTTGTTGTTGATCATTTCCATGAAGCCTCTCATGTTCAAGCTCAAGGGAAAAATACATATGGAGGATTATGACATTAGGACTATGGGTATAGAATTAAATGAAACTCACCTACATGACAAGGTGGTCCTAGGTAAGGCCACACAAAAGGTGGTGTATGCTAATAGTGAAAGGAGAGACATAAAATTGAAGCAGCATGAGGCAGAGTTGGTAAATGTGAGGAAAATAGTGAGCAGGCTATAGAACGAGTTAAAAAAATATGTTGAGATTTTCTACATAAGATAGATATAAAATTAGAAGGAGAGGCAACTAAGTTGCTTGAGGAGGCACAAGGAGAATAGGTTCAGCTATATACTAAAGGTGAAAAGCTCTTGAGTTGAGCTTGCTACTGAATGCTAGATGAATGTAGAGTACCAAAAAAATTTAGGGAAGCATGTAGAGAGATTTGGACAATATCCAATCTCAAGCTTCTGATAGTCTAAAAAAGTCCCAAGTAGAAGCAAAAAAGTTAATGCAAGAGAAACAGGAGGTCATTTTTTTTCTATAGGGTCGTGCCAATAGATTAGAAGATTGAAATCCAAACTAACAAATTATCTCCAAGAGAAGAATCAAATGGAGGAGAATGTAAGAGCAAGATAGCTTTAGTTCCATCAAGAGTTAACTATTGCACAAGGGTCTGGTACCCTTTTGATATTTAAGAAGTTGATATCTACACATTAGAAACAAATCATAATTGTGGTTTCCATTCTAAGGTCGACCCTATAGTTTTTAAGATATTTCTGAGAATTAAATGAAAAGGTTGGCTTGATGGCTGACCAAATTCTACATATATATGCTCCTCGAGTTACAAAATCATAAAATATGATATCTAGATTATGTGTGGTCATTGATGAGGCCCTAAGAAGTGCAAGGATTCCAAATCAAAGGGTCACCTCAAGAAAATTGAGTGAGTTCATCTATTGCCACAAAATCACAACAAAAAGAAAAGAGAGACAAGTAGTGTTGAAAAAAAGGGTCAATGAGATTATGAAGGAATTAAATATCCTCCTTAGCTTTGGTTTTCCTCCTCTTCTCTTGTCCAATGGAGATGTGCTATCAGTTGAGCTGATCATAGATGCAATTAGACAAAAGGCCCTGACTTCTATAGAGCTCCTAGGTTTAAGCCTAATGCCCACCGTTGATGAGATTGAGCATGAGATCTTTCCCCTTTCTCATCTCTATTATCACCTTGAAGTTTTTTTGCAAGATGGGGAGCCATTTCTTTCAAACAAGTCTTCGAGTTAGATCAACAATACATGATCCTTCACACACTCATCTGACCCACTGATTTGGATTAGGAGGTACAACATTCCACCTTCCTCAAATTCTAGGAACTTCTAAACCTCTAGGTTTGTGCCTCTGCAAGTGAAGGCCACCTATGAGTTGCCAAAACTATGAAGCAATTTCTGACTTAATCTTCTTTTTTATTTTCAGCTTTTATACTTTTTGGTTTTGGGATGAATTTGCACTCAAAGAAAAAATTGTTTTGAAAGGCGTGCAATGTTCCACATGGTGGCTGTGCATTTTTTGTTTACCATCTTCTTTTTAGGAGAAGGCTGAGACACGTGTCATCTTGGAAGATATTTTTACTAAGGCTATTTTCATAACTTTAAAACTTTTCGCCCACTCAACGCATCACGTCTTTGCCTTGGGTAGGTTTCTCTTTGCAGGAGTGATCTCTTTTGGATTTTTTCAGAGCATGCTAGATTTTATTTGGTTTCAGGCTAGAAGTTTCGAGTTGGTAGCATCAACCTATGTAGTTGGTCAACTAGATTTTTGCTAGGTTATTTTCTAGGATCTGATTTTTTACAGAGGGCAATCTTTGCTAAATATCTAAGTGACATAAATGAGGAAGCTGGGATTTAATAAGCACAAATCACCATGACCTAATAAAATATCTATGATCAGATCGTGAGCTATTAGATGTTGGCATCTGATAGTATTTACTTCTAGGATGTTTTCAAAATTTCTCCCCTTTCCAGCTATAAATAGGAGGCAACAACAGAAAGAAAAAGTTCTTGAAGTTTCTCCTTTTGGAAAGGAAATTCTTTAGTTTTTCTAAATTAGAATTATTTTCATTATAAGTTGGTAGAACACTACTTTTCTTTGGCATGTTATATTGTTTTAACTCAAAATATTGTCAGATTGGAATCTGACCTTTTTTTTAAAAGTTCATTTTAAATTTAAGTGCGATCTGTTTGGAAGAAATTTTGAAACTATGCATGATATGGATTTTTTCAAGTTCCTTCTCTATGTTTTCCTTCAGAATAAAATATTTTGAGTGGCTGATTTCCATGCTATAATTTTGTATGATATAGTGATATCCTATAGAGATTGGATTATGCCTATTGAACTTCTTTAGTTTCTTTAAGGGTTATTGTCTCTTCATATTATACTATATTAAGAGGAAGGGTTTATGCAATTTCTGAATTTTTTTCCTATTAACTTTTGAAACTTTTATGCTTGATTAGAACTTAATGAACACCACCTATGATGATATTTGAAAGACTACATTGTGATTGTACTTATCCTTTTTTGTTCATTCTCTTCCCAACAATGAAGGGTTTTGGTGTTCTATGTCTAACATATTACTCATAGAAAGGAATTGGGTTTTAAAACGTTGTAAAATAATTGGCGCATCACCACTTTTCATGTTTTATATTTACATTTTCTTCTACCCCTTCTCCCAAACTCAGAAGAGTTGTCTTTCTATAAAAATTTTTGAGGTATTTAGTGAGGTGGAAATTGGTCCCCCACTCACTAAATTTCCCATAAGGCTATCGGAGAGATGCAAGCTTTGATGATCAACAATCTTCATTGCGAAAATATTATGTACAGAGTTAGACACAAGAATGCTAATAAACATCAAGAAAATATGTATGAATTAAAAATGTAAATTTATGTGATGAATAAAAAATTATAATGTTTTCATCTCAGGAATATATATTATTTGCAAATATGTGATTTGTACATCACAAATTTACACTCTATACTATACTATAAATCAAAACTTGTTCTTAGAATAAAAGAAGAATGATACAAATTATTATGGTCACAGGGTTGCAAAAGTTGTGGTTGATATCAAATATGTCCATGTTTACTCAGTATACTACTCTAACCATGACTTGTATTCATCTTTGTTTGGCCATTTGAATGCTAATATCTTTTGGATTTTATTATTGTAGACATCATATTTTTCATCCATAAGAGCTCTAGTTTCTTTAATAAAGCTATCTAAATTAGATTATAATTTGATCAGTTCATCAATTATATTATTTAATAGAATCAAATTTGGCTTGATTTCAAAACAATAAAGAGAAGAGATAGAGAGGTTTATAGTGATAAACTGTACCTACCAAGATTCAAGAGTCTTTATGTTTCTAGAATTTTATAGAATCTTAGGCATTACTATATTTTCATTCCTTGAAATATTTTCATCTTGTTTCTAAATTAGATGTCTAGCTTGGACTGAAATGAAATTTCTCCAATTATTGCAATACCCTCACTTTTTTCTATGATTACTTTGGAGCCAGAAATTCCAAATTTTGTAAATTTCAAAAATTCAACAATAATTATTTTTCTTGGTATCTAGAGACTTTTAATTGGTAAAATACAAGTTACCTTTTCAATATTCTTGATTAAATTTTTCTTTAAATTATTAAATATTTTCCATACATTTTCTACCATATGTAGGATATTGGATAACGTGTGGCCCAAGATATCATCAATTATTTTAGTAAAAATTTTGTGAGCTCTAGCTTTGGTTGTTACTTCAACTTCTTGGCTCTACTTGAGTTGCTATTTTAATTCTTTTGTTTGTGATAAATTATATTTGTTCTCTTATGAATTTATTGTAGTTTTCATTGTTGGAACAAATCTTTCTTTGAGGAAAGGTAGTAAAATTTTCACTTTATTATACTCATCCAATATTTTTTGGTGCTTTTGCTCTAGTTTTCATAGAAAATATTTAATTTATTGGCAGTGGCCTGGCTAAAGAGTACAATGTTGACAAAAAGAGACACAACTTTTACTAGAGATGTCTCAATAACTCTCTTTATGAAAAGGCTCCTAGTCAAGTCTCCTATAGTTTTTGCTACTTGGGTTTTATTTGTCGGTGGGGCCAAAGCCTAGATAGCCAAAGTTTGAATTTTTTTGTTGAAACTAGAATTGAATTAGGCTTGTGTTTCTTTCTCTTTAATAGAAAATTTATTATTATCTTTTGCCCTAACTGTGTCAAGGTCTATAGCCAAATCAATATCCCACTTTGGCAATAACAAGATCCTAGCCTCTTTCACAATTTGCATTTCCTTGTCAAGGGTCATGTTATTAATCCTAAAGTATACTTCCTTCAATATTTCTTAGGTTATTTTATCCACCTATGATAGGTCAAAATTCTATTTTTCCTCTACTAAATTTTCATGTAATTCTTCTCTTTTTTATTCCAAACATAAATTCTTTGAATTCCTTTGAATGGACAAAATCATCATAATTGACGAATTGTCTGTATTCCAATACTCTTATATCATTATAATTCTTACTTCTACCCCTTAGAGTAATTTCTACTCTATCTTGGGTAATACCCATGATTTCCACTCTTTTTTAACACATGTATAAGTTATTTTACTACTTCATTCCCGCTAATATTTTTTCCCACATCTATTTTATCATTATCATATTCTATATTCATAAAATAATCCATAAATTGTGGATTATTAAGTATTTTTCTCTTGTTTTCTTGTTTCCCTTTAGACAAAGTAATTAAAAGTGTGGGTTCTATTTTCATTTGTTATACTTCTAATAGTTGTTGTATTTATAACACTCTTAATCCTCAGTATATACTTACAATTTCTTGAGGTTCTTTGTATTCCTAAGGTCTTTCCTCAATTTTCTTCTGAGATGACATGTAAGCCAAATTTTCAAATTTATTCACCATAATTATTATTCTAACAATACCATCTATTACTTCATGAAAGCCACCGAGATAATAGGGATTGCCTTTCTTTCTCTATTGTTCTAATTTCCAAATAGTAATCCATTTTGTTCTTTTGTCTTTCACTTCCTCTTCTATCAAAGAGGTTTTTATGACATCTTCTTTAAAAACTACCTTGTGGTGAAATGCTCCCAATTTAGCATTAATTCTAATAGAACCAATGAATCTTTTGAGATCAAAATCCTTATTGATGTTGAACCTAATTTTATAATATTGTAGAATGGAATAAAAACCTTCTAGTCCATGTTTTTTTGTGCAAATACAATCTAAATATAACAGTCATGTTAGGGAAATGATCCTTTTTATATCTCCTCAAATTAAAATTTCCACTCTCACTTAGTTGCTAGATTATCTCCGTGTATACTATTCTTGGTGCTACTATTCTAGGAAAAAGGTGTACAATTGTACAAGAAAACCATATACTCTAAATACTATAGAATTTAGATGTAAGAACCAATCTCCCCAATTTTGAATACTATAGAAGCTTGTCTTGATGTATATGTATGTGTGTAATAAATATTTTGATAAAGCATTCCTTGAAGACTACATTATTTGCATTCTAGAAGTGCATGTACCATATGTGAATCCAACACTACACTAGGAGAGTGTTTTTATTTTCATCATATTTCATGATGTGCAAATATTTGTCCCAAATATTGTTTTCAACATATAAGAACATGTTACATAATTAGTACCATCTTAATTCCACTACCTTTCCACTAATTTTCATTGCCACAAATTCTTTATTCATTTCATTAGCAATGTAAGATGCAAAATCAAATTCTCTATTTATATGAATGTTCTGAATATCGACCTCTAGCATCTTCAATGGAATAACCCAATATGTTATTTGATGTTTATTCCCAAAACTTGGCATAAGGCATGGTATGGTTTGATGAAATAATACTCAAAAATATTTTGTTTGGATGACTCTACTTTTGTAGGAACAAATCTCACAAGCCTTCTATCTATGCCTCTTACTTTGTGCTTTGGTAGTCAATTAATTATATATTTGGGCATATCCTTTTAATATTCCTTGTTCAATATATTAAAATAAATTACTCTATTTGCAACTATGTTCAAATTGAACTCTTTGGTTATAGAAATTTTGTCCACTTTAATCAATTTTTTCTCCATTGATCCTATTAAATGTTTTGGCCTTTTGATTATAATGTTGTGTTAGAATTCTGACAAAGTCTACATTGATAAATATATTTGGAACATGCTCAAACAAAGAATAGCTAGGCAACATAATTATTGCATCTTTGAAACTAGTAGCATAATCTTTAAAGTGCTTTGATGAAGCTCCACTAAATTTTCGTGTGACTTTCCTAGAAGAGCTTGAAAATTATGTTATTAGGTCTTCATCCAAGGGTATTTTCGCTTTTACCTACCTAGAACTAGTTTCACTCATTTTGGCTTGTGTTTATTGAGAAATAAATTGAATGCATGAGTTTAGAGAATAAATATCCTAATTTGGTTTTCAAACACTTAAATTATCACAAATATTTAGGTTTTTAAAAACTAAAATTGAGTTAGAGCTAGTTTCAATTATTTTGGTTTCTTATTTTGTAAAAAGAGGATTAACCCCACAGTTTATCTCAATTCTTGTATTTTTTAAGTTTGTGCATTATACACCCTAGTTGTAGGCCATTATAATGATGAATTTATAGATAAGTGCAAACAAAGGGGCAAGTTTAATACTTGATGCTTGACACAAAAATCTGATAGGGGTTAGAAATGTTTTAATTCTAGGAAATATGCACCTTTTGTGTTCTTTATTGTTTGAGTAATTTTTAAATCAAAATGAATAGATTTATAGTCACTAACAAACTTTCCAAATTGTTGGGTGATAATTTTTATTTCCATTACTACTCAAATGCATGACTCGATAATGGACAAAAATAAAATTCCAAGATTAAATCATTGTTTTTGATATGTAAGCATTGTACACAGATACAAGATTGTAGCCAATTTAAAAAGTTTAAAAAATACAAAAAATGTTAAATTTCAAGAGCACAAGCAAAAACCTGGGCAACAAGCTTCTCTCATAGTCTTTGTGCGTCCTGAGAAATAAGGAAATATTGCATGAAATAAAATGATTTATTTAAAGTTTACCTCCGTACAACCCTGCAAGATCATACTAGTGATCTACATTGAAGCTAGCAAGCTAAGATGAATAATAAAATTTATAATAGAATAAATAATATAATGAATGATAATGTATAATATAATAATTAGATATTATGAATAATAAAATATTACTTAAATAATTAATATTTTATTTATTTAATATATTACATTTACAAAAGACATGAGAATTATTAATTGTTGAGAGAAAAAGTAGAAAAATGCCACCAATGAGTTTCCTACAATCAACAAAGGTTGTCCTCTAGCAACCTTTTTGACTCCCAAGTGATAAGATAAGATTGTGGGAAACTAAATATTTTATTTAAATGTTAATTCCCAACTACAAGCGTGAAAGATCATACAAGTGATCTATATTAACATTGGAAAACTATGATTATGTTAGTGAATAGATTTGTCCTTTATGAAATGAAAATAATTGACTCTATAATTACTAAGAAGGATAAAATCAACTTAGAATAGTTTGAGAGATTATCATTGAATTGATAATCTTCCTCTGAATTTTGATTGAGGTAAAACTTCTTGTTCCGATATAATTTTGTATTTTTCAAATATATAAACTTGGGGGTATTCTTTTTACCAAAAAATTAGGAAATGAAAATTAACACATGTTCATATCCATGAGACAAGTGTGAAGAGTGATGCTTAAACTAACTACTCCTGAAATGAAAGGATAGGAAAATAGTCAATATTGTGACTCAAAGATGAAATTAATAATGTTTGTTGACTTGACTCAACACAATTCCAACCATTTATTGTGAATAACATGAATCAGATGCCACAAAATAGAACATTATCAAAGGAAAAGAATATTAAAATTCTTGTCAAAGCTCAAAGACTTTTTCACAAATATTAAGATAAAATTAACAATTATTGCACAAAGACAATAACCATTCACAGAAAAATGAATTGAAACTACAAAATTTGATCCTTTATTTAGATCGGTTCTCACTCATCCATCAAAGTGTAAGTGGGATCAAAATTTTGAACCCTTGCACTATCAAAGTACAACATATTTAAAAAATTTCACTTGTAATAGTTACGATTTCTTGGAATGGCTTCTTGGCTGCTAACTTCTACCCGGTCGAATAAAGTTGATTGAAAATTGATTAATTTTTTTAGATCATGACAATTCCCTTCATTAATTGTTGTTTTTAGGGATGGTTATAATTGAATCCCATTTTTTGATTGACAGGACAAGAGGATAAACTGTTGTTTAATATAAGAAAACCATGTGGCCTTACTTCGTGTGAAATGAACAAAAACTTGACTTCTCTATGACTATTTATATGCCACCTAGATCATTCCATGTAGTTTTTTAAATGTTGAGCACAACTTGAATCCAATTTATAGGATCTTGATCACATTAGCTTACTTGAATTAATCAAGTTGAATCCATTTGTGTGTACTTCTACATTAATTGATTTCAAAACAAGCTTTGCTAATTTTCCCCTGTCACTCTATAAATCCTAATCATCTCTATTGATTCAACACAAATGTTTGTTACATCTTCAAGCATGTTGAGCTCGTCAAGTGAGATAGTTATGGAGAGTGACTTCATATTAATAGAAGGCATTGAATATACTTCTATCTATAGGTTGTTGTAGGACCACCTAAAGGAAGTCTTCCTCATCCATAGTGATTTGGAGGAAGAGTTCATTCCCAAGGTGATTGGTGAGAACTTATTTTCAAAAATGCATGTTCATAATCCCACCCTACTCAAGAATTTTTTTATAATATCATATGCACTTTTGGTCTATTTGGATGGGCTTGTGAGATTTTGAGCATCTAGTTCATCCATGGTACATGCAAACTATTGAAGATTCTCTCAAAGGGATTTTTATTCACCCTTGCATGGGCATGACTAGTGATGCTATCTATATCTCTTGCGCGCTATGAAATGAGAGGATCAACCAAGTTGTTACTCTGATGTGTGTTTGCCTTGAAGGAAACAATATGGAGACATTTTCTTACTATGTGGAATACAATGAGATCATTTTCTCTCCTATGTAAATTGAGCAAATGCAAGAGGTGATTGAGGCCATTCGATTCATCATGTTTACCCTCTGTATTTGAAGAGCCTTGTTATGAAATCACCTCCTTTTATTGACAATGTAATATGAAATTTTATCAATACAAACACACACACACACACACACACACACACACACACACACACATATATATATATATATATATTTTTCTTTTCAATTATTTTGTGTCATGGAGATGTTTATCTTGTTTCATTTAAACTGTCCACACTTTTAATTGTATGCTCATAGGAAAAATGTATGAAAAACTATGTTTTATTGTAAGCAACCTTCTTTTCATGTAATTTATGTAGACACTTAAATAGTTCTGATTGATATTATGCATCCAATTTTGATTAATTAACATTACTTCCACCTAAATCACTTCTTTCAATAACCAATTAATTAAATAATCTTTATTATTTAGTTAAATTCATCAACTTCTACTATTAATCAAATATTTTTTATTAGATTAATTCACCCTCCCCTGACTAATGTTCACCACATTTAATTAAATAAATCAAATTATTTAATAAAAACCCTAAAGTCCTCTCATTTGATTAAATAAATCAAATTATTTAAATCAAAATGTCATAAATCCCCCAATCCATTCAAGTTGATTAAACTTTCAGTTAATTAACTTTAATCTTCTCCTAATCTTCATTACCCACTTCTCTAGCTTTTGACTCAACTTTGGTCAACTAAACCCATGATAAACTAACCAACTTGCACTTGAAAATCATTTCCTCTAATTAACTAATTATCTTATTTCCCTCTGAAAAGAATATTCTTTGGAATATTCCCTCAACTTGAATTTTCCTCCAAAAGCTTTTAGTAGCCTCTTACAAAGGTCATAAATGCTATTCCAAAAGCCACATTTATCTTAAATGGCCTCTTACATGTCATCTTGTCCCTCTTACATCTCATCCATATGCCTTCAATTCTCTTACATCCTCTCTTACACAAGCCACCCAAACATTTACTCATCTTACACATCCCTTCTCCAAAGATGTACTCACACATGTGTGAGCACATATCTCCAAGAATTTTATTGCCTTGTGAAAAGTGTCACAATGTTGTTGGTCCCCATTTTCATCCCACATCCTCCAATTTCACTCATTCTTCAACTCTTCATTCCTATAATTAGAGGCTTCTTCTACTTTATTTGGATCCACAATCACATAAAATCTTACTATAGGCATATTCATCACTCATTTACACTCACTTTCATCACATTTTATCATGTTTTCATTATCATTTTGCATCAATATCTTACACTTGGAATCATTTACATCTTGGAACTTATCAAAATGATTGGGAAATGGATAATTTCACATCAAAGTGGCACCAATCCCCCTATGGGATGGAAGTTTGGTCTACTTAGATAGGTTTACATGTTTTCATTTTGTGTTATTTCATATTTTTCTCATCTTTGTTTACTCAATAATTTCATAGGGAATGTCTGTTTATTCTTTCTAACATGACTAATCTTGTTTGTTTTGTTTATTTTTAGTTAGTTGTATATTCACCATTCACATTTTGGCACTAGAAGGAGGGCATACCACTTAAAATTGCATGTTTTTAACTAAAAAATCACGTTTTTTGCAGCTATAGGAAGGCAATGTCATTTTTCATATCCAGAGTGATGCCTTTTCTTTCAATTCCGCCTTTTCTTGTAAATATAGTGTCGCTTCTATTTTCAACACCACCCTTTCTTGCAGATACATTGTTTCTTTTGTTGTCCAGCGTCGTTGTCGCTATTTTCTATTGTGTCACTTTTTTCTACTGTGTTGCCTTTGCCTTCTCAAAATATTATTTGATTCTATAGGTTTAGTAGACCACCACTTTTTCTACAGCATTTATTTTTCATTTACTATACCACTTTCATTCTCTTTGTCGACTATAGAGTGCTACTTATTCTATTCACTAGAGTGACACCTCTGTCAAAGTAGTGTCGCATTTTTTTTCCGGTGCCACCTTTGTTATCTAATTCTTCTTTTGTAGATTGAAGAAAAGCCATTAACTTGGAGAACTAAAACATTTTTTAA
The DNA here is from genome assembly GCA_007115665.2 of Sequoiadendron giganteum. Classification (NCBI taxonomy): domain Eukaryota; kingdom Viridiplantae; phylum Streptophyta; class Pinopsida; order Cupressales; family Cupressaceae; genus Sequoiadendron; species Sequoiadendron giganteum. The sequence continues at coordinate 118,888,615 of CM021102.1, forward strand.
TGCTCATTCTAATAGCCTGGGATGTCCATTATTGCTTTTCATCTTCTATTTTAGAACCAACTAGCCTTATTTTGGGTTTAAAATTAATCGTTGATTTGATCTTTTCAAATTGGTTAAATTAAGCTTAGAAACTTACTAGATCATTGCTATGTGGGATAAAAATGAACAAGGAAAACCTGCACTCAAGTTTGGTGCTTAAAATTAATTCACTATTGCTTTGATGGCTAAAAAGAACAAGTTTCTTAAGTGAGTTATATTTCCTATGGCACCCTTTGAGTGCATATCCTCTCCCCTTGTGTTTCATGTGATCTTGGGTGAAGAGAAATACTCAAATGTGATCTTCTTTCTTTTGTGAATTTGAGGTGTGTATCCTCTCCCCTTGCACCTTTTGGTCATATTGGGTGACGAAAACATCTTGATTATTTTCGCACATTTTTTTTCATGTCAAAGTGCTACCTTTAAAAGGGCCTTCCTCCCAACTTGTGAGAGGGAATAACCCAAAGCAGTGCTTTCATTTTGTTTTGCTATATAAATTAAATGGTGGTGACTAAAGTCATCAACCAGTTGGTGTTGCAGTCCTATATTGATGAATGTCGCCCTTAGTATCCATGTGATACGTCAAAACCCTTGGATATTTTTAAGGGTTGGGAGGCCTCTTAATTGAGTGAATCATTGCATGTATAGCACAATTTTTTATCCCAAAATTTTGAATTAAGAACCATTTGTGTAGAAACCCAAATCTTTTTTTACTTGCTAGTGTAAGAATGGTCATTCTAAAGCTATCCTAGATGGTCCACTATTCATTGTAGAGGCAAGATATCCTTTAGATCTTTAGTATTTGAGAATTGTTGTTCCTATGTCATATAAGGGGGAGCTAGTGTCACCAAATCTCTAGTTGTTCACTTTTTCTTAGTATTTGGAGCAATCCAAGTAGGGAATCAACAAGTAGTATCTCTTTAGCATAGGGTTATGCATGCTTACGAGTAAGTCAAAACACATTACTTGGATCTAAAACATTGAGAAAAACATTAAAAAAATTATTCACATTTCAAACCCTTTGAAAAGAGTGAATACCTTTGAAGATTCCAATATTACTACTTGTCCCTAAGGATTTAATCCTTAGATGCTTCTAAATACTTGCACTCATCTAAATTCACTCTCTTCAAAGTCAACCTAGGGAAATTATGGCCTTGGATCTTTTAATTTTACATAATAGACCTTATGGAATGAAAAGGAGCCTATACATAGAAATTTAGTTTGAAATTTAAAGCAAGACAAGATGATGTGGTAAAAATAATTCATTAATCAAGATAAACTTACAATTGAACCCCACACATGTGCTTTTCTTCATGATTTATTGCAAGATCAAATTTCTTAAATGAAGTTCCACATTCCATCACTTCAAACTTAGGAATCATAGTCAAAATCCCATTAAGAAACACCTACTGAATCTCTACCTAAACAAGGAAATTTTGGTAAGGAATTTTTATAGACACCTTTCGAGGGATGATCCAGACTTGTATGTCCAATATGAGAAACTCATTTAAGGTATTGATCTTGTTGGATTGCATCATTCAAAGGGTAGAGCATGTTATTCAACACCTTGTTCTTGTAAACAAAGTTCTTCTAGGTTCATCTAGGGTCAAGAAAACACCTTGATCTATCCTCAAAAACATTTATCCAAATCCATCACGCAAAAAAATTTCTAGAACTTTGGAAGCATCCTTGTGCTAGAATTTTGGTAAATCACCTAGACCAAATCAAAATCATCATGTTCAATTAGGTGTGTGGGAATGACTCCTTTCACATGAAAATGGTTAAATTAGCATCCCCTTTGGATAGGATAATCCTAAGATCACATCCAACATCATAGGGTTTACAAGTTCATCATCCAAATGAAAAGAAATCAAAATCAAAATCCTAAAGTGTAGTTTTTACCCAAATTTCTTAAGGGTTAAAACATCCACATCACCCACCCCATCATCTTTCATATCATCTTGATCCTAAAAAACATATTAGAAGTTATTTTTGTATCCAAAATTATATTAACTCAAAATTTGATCACAAATTTTATGGTTCAAACAAGATCACAATACAAGAAAAGCATAGAGAAAAACAAAGAAACTTCAACCATGAGTGATTTAAGTCAAACTGAATTCAATGCTAGGACATCTACCAACCATCCAATTAATCCTCCTCAACTACCTCAAGATCCTAAAGAGGGGGGATTGCAAGTGAAATATGTCACAAAAAACTTCAAGATATGTCTCATGATGAATTACTCAAATAGTGAAAAATACAGAAACCCACAAACTTGTCAACATAGTCATGAGACTAAATCCCACCCAATACATGTTGGTATTGGAAAAAGAAGGGGCTAAAATCCCTTCTAATTTTGATGTGAGTACCATTTTTGAACAAACATCATTCACACCCTCATTTATAGGCATCATCCAACCAATTAATCAACCATCATCATCTCACACACCAAGTCAACCTATGATCACAAAAGGTAGTTCACTACTCCAAGCCCTTCAAGGAAACCCACCCATCAACAATCAAAAACTAGAGGCCACAATAGTCAGTGTTATGCCAAACACTGTCCCACAAGACCCCCAACAACCATATGTACCACTTTTCTTCTATGAGACAAAAAATCCATCATATTTTTCTGTGTCACCCACATTTTCCCTTGATACAAAAGGTTACACTCCAAATGTATCACAAGAATAAATAGACCTATTCAGAATAGTGCACACCTTCAATGCTTCATCTTCACTCCTACAAGAAAAACTATCACAATCATACCCATAATTCCCTATCCTAACACCATCACCTACACAAACTAAAGGAATTGGACAAATCAATCCAAAATAAACCAACTCAAGTGAAACCCCAAAACACAAATAAAATCAACACATCCATCATGTCAAATCCTTCAAACATGCCACTGATATCAAAAACACCAAGTGGCATCATCCCAAATATCTCAACCACTAATCAAATCATCTACAACACCCCAAACATTCAAAAGTCTAGTATCAAAAAGGTTAAGAACATAAAATATGGTTCCAAATCCACCATCTATCACCCAACCCCTCATCATTACACAAAAAATACCTCAACAACCTCTTCAAAAATCACCACAAAAACCTCTTGGTATAATATCACAAAAAAATCCACCACCCCCACATCAAAATATTAACACAACAAATCAATATAGCATCATGTTGCAAGTAGCACAAAAAACATATCAAAATGCATTGCAACAATTTAAAATGTAGTAGGTACAACAAGCACCGCAAGAATAAACCCAATCACAAGCGCAAGAAAAATACTTTCTACAACAAAAACAAAAAGTGACACAAAAACAAGCTCAAGCATAAGATCAAGCCCAAGCACAAGATCAGGCACAAGACCAAGCACATGCATGATACTCGGCACAACAGGTGCAAGCACAAGCCTATCAACAAGACCTACAAAAACACACACAATAGCAAGTGTTTACAGTGCAACAAATCAATATAGCATCATATTGCAAGTAGCACAACAAGCATATCAAAATGTATTGCAACAATTTAAAATGTAGTAGGCACAACAAGCACCACAAGAATAATCCCAATCACAAGCACAAGAAAAAGACTTGCTACAACAACAAAAAAAAAGTGACACAAAAACAAGCTCAAGCACAAGATCAAGCCCAAGCACAAGCTCAGGCACAAGACCAAGAACATGCATGATACCAGGCACAAAAAGTGCAAGCACAAGCCTATCAATAAGACCTACAAAAACACACACAACAACAAGCGTTTACAGTGCAACAACAAGTAGTTCAAAAACATGTGATATTAGAAGAACAACAACAACAACATGTGTAACAATAGGCATTTCTCACACAACAAACCTTCTAGCGACCCTTCAAAAACATGTAACAAATATCCTTGAATCTTAACATGAAAGAAACAAACACCACCCCTTCATTCACACAACAAACCATACCACCCCAAAACTTGCACATTCCACCACCCAATCCTCAAACCAATATTTCCACATAGGTCAAATTTCTCTCATATTAAATATAGGACATTCAATCGAGAAAATAAAAAATATCATACACCCAATGGAATTTGTGCCCCTATCCATTTGATGAGATAATTGTTATGGTTCCATTCCCACTAGGATTCGAAATACCAAAATTTGACAAATACTAAGGAAAATGAAATCTTGAGGACCATATTAGAGAGTTTCACATACATTGCATGGAAGTAGTATATGATGATTCCTATCTGATGTGAGTCTTTCGTTAAAGCTTGGTTTGTCCCACAATGGATTGGTTATCACACTTACCCCCTAGAATCAAAAAGTTCCAAGAAGCTATGGACCTATTCATAGAAAACTACTCATTTAACCTAGACATGGAGGTAAGCCTAGAGGAACTATCTAGCCTCAAACAAGCTAAGGGAGAGAAATTTTTGGCCTTCTTATAATGATGGAGATATAGAGCCAACAAAAGAAAATAATCCATACTAGAGGAACAAAAAATTGGAACCATCATCTCCAATCTCCAAGGGGAGTTGTCCTTCTAAAAATTTAGTGAATCATGACATATGGCCAACTAATCCCCAAGGCTCTCAACATTGAGAGATCCCTTATAGCACAAGGTCACACACTTACATACAAGTAAAATAGACCATTGATAAGAAAAGTTACCAATGATGGGGTTGTTGATGCTAAAGTCATTATTAGTGCTCCAAGGGAAAAAAAACAACAAAAAACATACCCATAACAAAAAAATAATCAACCACAAATTAACATACAACAACCCCTTCATCAAAACACCTCACAAACAAACCCATCACAACAAAAACCAAATAATAAAAAATGCTAGTGCTCAAGGAGGACCACCCCCAATGAAAAAATATCCACATAAACATAAATATATGCCCTTGGGGAAACCCATCGAATTTGTTATGAAAATTTTAGTGCAATCAAATCTCATCATGCTTCACATCTATGCAAATTACCAAGAACCCCAAGTCAAACCCCCTTGGTATAATTAAAATAACCTTTTTGATTGTCACAAAATGAATAGACACACAATTACTAGCTGGATGAGATTGAAAAACCTTATCCAAGACCTCATTGAGAGTAGAGACATCATTGTTGACCAACAAGCTGAAAACCAATATTTGAAGATATACATGAATCTGATGTCCAACCATAAAAAAATGCAAAGACAAAGGTAAGCGAACCAATTACACAAATTCCAACCATGTTTATGACCTTGTTGTGGCATCCTTGGATGAGTTCATAACATTCATCAATATTAAAGGGCCTAGTGTAGAGTATAGATTCACCACATGTAGAGGCACAATAACCATCCAAGGACCATCACCATCATCTAGAGTCTCTTCTACTATTCCAAAAATCAAATCCAAATGACTACAGTTTTTTAGACCAGTTGAAGAAAACCCCCACTCAAATATCCATTTTTGAACTGCTAAAGATATTATCAACACATAGGAACATTCTAGAGAAAAAATTGTATACATCCACTATTCCCACCAACATAAATACAAACCAATTCCAAGCCATGGTTAGTCACATCACTACACCCCATCTACTCACATTTTTAGAACAAGACCTCCCAACACAACCATCCCATAATCGAGAATTACATCTTGAGGTCCTTGTTCATAACAAAAAATTCAAGAGAGTCATGGTGGATGGAGGTTATGGTCTTTAAATTTTTACCTTGTAGCTAATCAAGAATCTAGGGTTCTCTAAAGATTTCATTGAAAAGGGGAAGGGTATTACTATCAGGGTCTATGAAGATAAAAAATGGGGATCCCAAGGCACCATCGAACTACCCATTCAAGTGGGGCGAACCATCATGGAAACCACCTGTCAAGTCCTAGACCTAGAAATTCCTTACAATATCCTCCTAGGTAATTCATGGATCCATGGGATCTAAGATGTTGCATCTAATTTCCACCAATGCATAAAATTCCTCTATAAAGATAAGGAAGTAACAATCCATGGAAACCTCGAGCCGTTTTACTACTGCAAAAATTTGGAAGCCAAATACTACAAAATTCCACAAGTTCCTAAGAATTATGAAGGGTCCAAATCTTCATATGTTGATCCATCCACCTTGGATTCCACTTCTACGACAAAGAAACCCTTCATTCAAAGCATTCCAAATATCAAATATATAATCAAAGATAATGGTTGTGGGGACTATAACTTGCAAAAGGGCACATATTCTTTAGGAGAGTTACCACAATCTCATAAATCTCATGGAAAACCACAACCTATTGATGGTTCATCATCCCAAAAATTCATAACATCACCTACCACTTTCAAAAAATTTGGAGACTTAAGTAAGGAATTTATGGAAAAAAATGATGTATCAAGCTTTCTCTACCAAGATGAAAGACCCATACTTGATCTTCCCATGGAGGGAAAAAAAAATGGGCTACAACTAATGTTTTGTTGGGGCTATAAAAAAAATGAGAAACTTCCAGGGAAGAATGACAATGGCTTAGTAGAACACCTCATTCTAGAGAAACGCTTAAAGAATCTTGGCCTTGGTTTTATCACAAGTAAGGTGGCCATTATTGGAAAGGGTACCCTTGTCAAAACATTCAAGGCTCCCCCTCAGTTACCAGTATCCACATTGGAGGATGTGTCATATGAATTTTGACAATATGGTGAGAATTAGTGCAGCTCAAGCTGTGAGAGATTTACCAAGAATTAGTTTGGAAAGCAAGCTACAAACAACTTTAGGTCAAAGGAACAATCTACTAGCAAACTACTATATTTGATTCACATAGATCAATATGCTCCTACAAGGGTGAGAAGTCTACAAGGTTTTGGGTATTTTATAATTTTGATTGTTGATTACTCTAGAATGAAATGGGTTACTTTTATTAGAGATAAATCTATTGCATTAGATAAATTCAAAGAATTCAAAGCTATGGTTCAAAATGAAATGGATATGAAAATAAAATTCTTAAGTTTTTATAGAGGTGGTTAATTCAACTCCAATGAGTTTAACATATTTTATGAAGCACATGGAATAAAAATATAATTGTTTTCTCCTAGAACTCCTCAACAAAAAGTAGTTGTTAAAAGAAATAACAAAATGATTCAAGAATTTGATGGAACAAGGATCACTAAGGTAGGTCTACCACAATTTTACTGGGGAGAAGCAATTCACACTTTTAATTGTGTTTAACCAAGTTCAAGCAAAATATAACAACACTAAGACTCCCTATGAGTTGTGGTATGGAAAGATTCCTACTATAAAGTATTTCAAATTATTTGGAAGAAGATGTTATATCAAAAGAAATGAAAAATTAGGAAATTTTGACGGTAGATGTGATGAGGTTATCTTCCTTGGATACTTCATTAGATGTAAAGCTTCCAAATGCTAGAATAAAAGGCTGAGAAAGATTGTAGAAAGCATAAATGCCAAGGCCATTGAAGAATTAAAGAATTCAATTGAAATTGATGGATATGTATCTGATGAACCTAATTGTAGAGAAGTAGAAGAAGTTGTTGAAGAACAAGAAAAGTATAATGAAGAAGAAGAAGCTCTTATGGTGTCCCCAAAGACACCTAACTATGTGCAAAAGAATCAATCACAAGAAAAAATAATTGGATACAAGAGAAAAGGAGTATTGACAAGAAGTAGAGCTAATGTTGAAATAAATCTATGTTTACTTTCTACAATTGAACCTAAGACAATAAGTGAAGCATGTAAATATTAGCATTAAATTAGAGAAATGGAAGAACTTATGTAGATTGAGAAAAATAAAACTTGGGAATTGGTTCCTAGCTTGACAAATAAACACATAATTGGATCAAAATGGGTATTTAGAAACAAGTTGAATGAGAATGGAGAAGTGGTCAGAAATAGAGAAAGGCTTGTGTATAAGGGTTACTCAAAACTAGAAGGTATATATTTTTAGGAGACTTTTACTCTGGTGTATAGGATGGAAGCTATTAACATTTTTTTTGGCATTTTTTTCCCCTAAGGATTTTAAATTTTATTAGATGAATGTGAAGTCTTCATTTTTTAAAGGTAAGTTGGAAGGAGTCTACATAGAACAACCTGAAGGATTTTAGTTGTTAGATCAATCAGACATGGTTTGTAGATTAAAGAAGGATTTATATGGATTGAAGCAAGCTCCTAGAGCTTGGTATGCAAGGTTGGATAGATATTTAATTCAACAAGGTTTCAATAAAGGTACAACATATATCACTTTGTATTTCAAAATTGAAACTTGCAAAATCATGATAGTAGTTGTATATGTTGATGATATTATCTTTGGAGGAAATAAAAAATGTGCACAATGTTTGCTAAAGAAATGAAAAAAGAGTTTGATATGTCTATGTTTGGTTAGATGGATTTATTTCTTGGGTTGCAAGTCAATCAAACAAAAAAAGGAATTTTTATTTCATAGTCAAAGTATGTAAAATAAATTTTCAATAATTTTGGGATGAATGGTTCCAAACTGGTATGTACTTCTATGGTGACTAGCTGCAAATTGAGTAAAGATGACGATTCACCTAAGGCTAATCAAAGAAAATAAAGATCTATGATTGGAGGACTATTGTATTTAACTATTACTAGATCGGAAATCATGCATGAATTTTATCTTATGGCTAGATTTCAAGAAAATCCTAAATAAACACATGTTGTTAAGAGGATATTCAGATATCTAAATGAAACTCCAGATTATGGATTATGGTATCCTATGAATACTAATTTTACCCTAAATTATTATACAAATGTAGATTGGGTAGGTTGTGTTGATGACAAAAAAAGTACAAGTGGTGGTGCATTATTTTTTGGTTACAAATTGGTGTCATGGTTAAGTAAGAAGAAGGATTCAACTTCCTTGTCCATTGCAAAAGTTGAGTATATCATTGCAACATCCTACTACACACAATTCTTTTGGATGAGATAGACATTGAAGGATATCAGAGTAATATATGATGATCTCATCTCTATTTTATGTGATAATACAAGTGCAATTAACATTTCAAAAAATCCAGTGATACACTCAAGGAAAAATCATAAATCAATAAGGTATCACTTTTTGAGAGAGAAGGTTATGGAGAATGAAGTAAAGCTAGAGTATGTACCTACAATGGATTAGATTTCTAATATATTTAGTAAGTCTCTTTCTAAAGATACTTTTTGAGTATCTTCAGGAGAAGTTAGGGGTTGTTTCCCCTCCTTTATTGAATTAGATGCATATGGAGATGCATCAGTTCATTCAATCTATGGATCTATCTTCTTTATAGACTATTTTTTGGTGGCTACCTCTTAGGGGGAGAAATTAGTTTCATGTGTTGTCATTATGGAGTTGATTGGGTGTAATCCTAAGGGGGAGTATTCAGTATTGGTAAAGTTCTTGGTGACAAAGCTAAAAAATAATATAAAATATCTTTTTCCTTTTCCATTGATGTAAAAGGGAGAGAAATTATCATGTGAAAAAGTAAAGGGGAGATAACATTCTGGAGATTGATGGTTCAGAGCCGTTGTATTTCTTTTGATGGTTTTCAACATCATGTGTTGCCATCAATGAAAAAGGGGAAGATTGTTGCAAGTATGTATTGTAAGTATGAAGGTGTTGTCAATAGTTTCAATTGGTTAATTGGTTGTCAACTATTTTTTGTTGTCACTGATGTCATGATAATTGGTTATTGTATCTATATGTTGAGGATATTAAGAAAATTGTAATAAATAAATTTTGTAGGTACTCTATGTGTGCTCCAAGATGTGCTTCGTATTTCCTCTATGGTTGTTGGTAGTTTCTCTATCCAAAATTTTGGCCTTTGGATCATTATATAGTGCGAGATAACTTCACCAGTATGTGACTATGCATTTCGATGTGTTTGACTAAGGTTTGAGAGAAATTTTGTTTCTTTGGATTTCTTTGTACATTGGTTTCATGAGTTATGGTTCCAAGAGTAAGCTAATGAGGTGGAGTTCAAATTAAATTTTTTGTTCAAGAGTATTGGATCAGGTTAAGGATGTGTTTGCTTAATTTTTTATGTGTTTTACACTAGTGTTGGATGACCTTATGTTAAACACTACTTACGAAGTTCATGTAAGCATTTTGAAGCATATTGGGACTTATTTAGTTTCTTATTAATCATGTGTTTGGGTTGCCCTGATTATAATTCCATCATAAAATGATTGGAACCAACATAATTTTAATTTGTATTTACAAATGGTGTGTGTCCGACCTTTGATGGGTTTCATGGTTGAATATAGTATAAATATAAGTTGATATGTTGATGAAATACAAGATAAATGCAAGATTGATGCGAGATAGATGTAAAATAGTGTGTGATGTGAGTTTTAGTATATTTTTGTGAAATTCAAGTGGTGAGTCTCTAGAGGCAGTGAGTTGAAGGTGTACTCTATCATTCAAGCATGTCTGCAAGTGTGTGAGAGAATTGTGGTGGAAATTTCTATTGCATTTAGATAAATTTTCTCTCTATGACAATCCTCTTCTATCTTATTTTTAATTTTGTGGTAGTGAGCCCTCTGGGCAGTAAGCCCTCATTGGATATTAAGTCCTATTTTGGACAAGTCTTTTCTTGGTAGTGAGCCTTTCTAGTAGTGAGCCTTTTTATTTGATTTTGGAATTCTCTATATTGTGATCTTATCCTCATTGTTGTTTTTCCCTCATTAGGTTTTCCTCGTAAATCTAATGTTATTGTGTGTATGGTTTTACTTCTTTCATTTTCTACTTCTACACTTAATGATTAACCACATTAGCAGAGTAAAGGATTTGTGAGTGATTATTGATCTAACTTCAAGTGAACATTTTTAAGGTTAAAATTGCTACAATTGATTCACCCCCCTCTCAGTTGTCTTTTTCAACAAAATGAATGGAATATTGAGGTTATGGGATATGCGATGAATATTTTGGGTGTGAGAGGGGATTTTGATATATAAGTGGGAGATAGGATTAGGGGTTTGAGATGAAATTGGAAAATTAGAAGAGGATGGAATATGTAATGGGTCATGAGGATCAAAAGAATATAGAAAATGTGTAGGATTGTGATGAATAGAGGGTGGGGGTGTAGAAGGAGGTTGTTGGATGATTTGAGATGTGAAAAAATAATGGTAATTTGGCACCTTTACTTACTATATATGAGGATATATTAGTCAATATATTTCATGATATATCTATGCATCAAATCTACAGCTTGGGTATCTTGGGAAAATTCCTCTAATGATTCTTGTGAGTATTGGTCACTTGAAGCATGACCATGTATGATGTAGATTGAAAATGGATTCTCCATGGGGATTTGGTGAAATAACTCCTCAAAGAGTGTGTCATAAGATGATGAGGGGAAATATTAAAAGGCCATAATTTGATTTATTGCTTGAGGCCTTGTGATAGGAATCCAAGAGAGAGACCTAGGAATGATGGGATGAGGTGAAAATAATTAGAGATGATTGGGGTATACCTTGGATCTGAGAGGATTGAGATGATAGAATGGATAGAAATGGGAAAATGATAGAATATATGGGAAGGGAAAGATGATGAATAGATGGAAAGGGGATTATGATGAAATGGAGGAGACAAGACCAATAATTTTTCAATATAAATTGGATCCTTGATTGATAATGATGGGATTTTTCTTACACTAGACTTTGATAATTTCTTGGGCAAGGCTTGGATTTTCTCACTCAATATTGGATAATCACTTGAGTAAGGGTTGAATAAAGGATTATTTTTCTTACCTACGCTTGGATGATTAGTTAGGAAAGGCTTGGATGTTCTTACTTGGGCTTTGATAATCACCTAAGAAAGGCTTTGATGGGGAATTTTATATCAAGGATTAGGATCTAGATAGACTCTTGACAAGATTTATTTTGATAGGATATGATATGTTGGTATGAATAAAGTATTCTATACTTAGTTAATTCCTTACTAGGGGACAGTGGGGACTTATTCACATGTTAATTTACTGAGGTTCTAAGATTCTTTCTAGAATTCTTAGTTTTCATTTCTAGATTTATCATATCCTAAATAGTTATGAGTTAGTTTACTTATTTCATGGGATTAAGACACTTTTCATGATCTCATCTAATAATATCTCTCACCTTGTATTTTATAAGGATCATCTTGCATCTTGTAAGTCATCACATCTTATTCACATAATGTGAATCTTGTATCATATTATAATTCGTGTTTGGTGGAATAACATCTTCTATTTTTTCTTCTCTCTTTTGCATGTGGATATTATTATATGTTCTAGATTGAAGATCTTGGTTGCTCACTTCAACATGGTACCAAATTATGTGAGTGATTCCAATATAGTATCAGAGCTTTAAATTTAGAAAGCCCCTTCCTCTTTTAGAGAGTTTATACCATTAATTTTTTCATTATGATTTGAGTTTTTTGATGATCTTGTAAATTCTCATATTATTTTCTCTTGTGTTTTAATACAATCTAGAGAATTGGAAAGGATTTAAAAAGATCTATTGATATTATATTGCATGTATGTATTTTGGTGAGATTTGGTTATTACAACTCTTTTGGCTATAGTGGTAGTATTTTTTAATATCCCATTGCATCCAAGAGGCTCAAGAAGGTCAAATTTGGCTTTTTCTTCACTCAATTTTATCCACCATTTGCAACATTGGTAAACGAGTCTTTGAAGCTCAAATATTATGAACAACCTATTACAAGAGAATTTTCGGCCAAAAAGAACCTTGCCATTACATCTAGGAGTCTGATTCCACGAACTTTGATATAAAATTTGCCTATATTTGGAAAAAAATATTTTCAAGGAATTTTTTTTGCTCAGGTTGTATGACCCCCACAATTGTGAACATTCACTAAAGATTTAAAAATAAATAATTTTTTTTTTATTTAAAAAAACTATATTATTATTAAAAAATTAAAAAAAATTTAAAATGAAAAACATATGGGGTCCCAAAGGTACCCATGCCTACAAAGCACAATACTGTCAAGCCTTGCCCCATTTATGATGTGGTACCTTTAATACTACCACCACCGTAAGGTGGCAACCAATTAAATGTTGTATCACTCTTATGGTGTGGCATGGATAGGGGGATTTATCCCCTCCCCACCCCACTTTATTATTATTCTTTTAAAAACTTAATAATAATAATTTAATATCTTTTCTTAAAAGATACTTTTTCCTAATAAAATATTTTAGCTAGCCTTAGTATGTTGCCCTTGGTCATGTGGGTTACCAACACCTAGCTAGGGAGGCTATTTTTTTTCCTTTTTTGGTAACTTTAGTAAAATTGGGAAAATTTCCATAATTTTTTATCCAAGAGTTGGATTTTGGTGAATGATATATTAATGGAAAACTCATTTTGAGCACTATCCAATAATGAAAATATTTTTCTTAGATTATTTTTGTTGGTACATTTTATAGCCTATTGATGTGAAATATGCATTTTCACTGTCAATCTCATAATTTTTTATTTGTTCCTTTGTTTTTTATGATTATTGTGGCATCAAAAAGGTCTTTTAGAGCTCTTCAAATTTACTAATGCAATTTTTCAGATTTGGCCCCTAGTTTAATTAATTCATTTTTTGTGTTTTAACACTCTAGTTAATTGCATGATATTTTGGCACCTAGAATCATTCTATTTGTGTGGGATTGCTTCATATGGGATACTTTATATGTATATCTAGCATTTTATCCTTTGTGGGAATTTTGAGTATTATTTATAAAAAAATTCTTATATGTAAATGTATTGAGATAAAGTGTCATGCTATTATTGTACCTGCTTTCAAAAAAATTTCACATAAGGTTGTGCCATATTTTGTACTTGCATTATATTATAAATTTCCATTGGGGTTGTGTAGTTCCTTAGTTACTTTCCATCACACCTTTGTCAACTGAGTTTCCCTCCATGACAACTATATTTTTTTGTGATTCTTGCATCATGCATGTGTTCTTTGTTTATGCACACCCTTTTTAGTTGTAAGTACTCTCTTGTGCACGTTCAAATGTTTTTTCTTCTCCTTCATGCACTACATGGTAAAATATTTCAATGGATCTAGTATGTCTCTCCCTAGTCAACATTATGGGGGTATTGTACTATTATGTTAATGATTCCTTGGTTTCACTTTAAAGTGAGCTATGTATCTAGTATTTGTTCCCATGTACTAGGTAGATGTGGCAGCTGGTTACCCATGCATTTAAATGAGATGAATCATTTACCATATGTACACTCTTGTATTCATATTTTACAAAGGAAAACTTTCATCCTGATTGATTATTGTTCTTTAGACTATTGGTACCTATATTTTTGACTTGCATTGGTTGATTACTATTGTTGAGGTCACTCATGTAGATTCATATACCATATGTATCTTCAATTTAGAGATGCTTTTCCTTTACTTTCCATCTAATCATTGTTTGATTAGTGTCATTAGGGGAACTCATATAGATTGGTGTCTTCTTGATCTTGATTATCATCATGTTATTAGAGGAGGTTCTTCAGTTTCAACACTATAACATATATCTTTTGACAATTGTTTATAGTTATCTTTGTACTTTATTGATAATCTTGATGTTCCTATATTTTTTGGACATTGTTTTGGATGCTTTGTATTCCTTCATCTTTTTTTCTCTCTTTTGGAGAGGAGTTTTCTCCCATGTGGTTTTTCTCCTTTTCTCTATTTATGAGTAATTGTTTTTACATGGGTACCTCATCGGGCCTTCTTGTTGAAACCCATCTTCTGCATCTTTGCATTGGTTATTTCCTCCCTAAGTTGTACTTAAGGAAGGGGTGTTGGTGTGAATAAAGTCTTGTACCTATTTAATTCCTTTCTAGGAGACTTAGGGGAATTATTCACATGGTAAGTTTATTTAGAACATAAGATTCTTTCTAGAAGTCTTAGTTGTCATTTCTATATCCTATCTTATCCTAAATAGTTATGAGTTAATTGTACCATGTGATAGGATTAAAACACTTTTCATGATCTTGTCTAATCCTATCTCTCACCTTTCATTTATAAGAAATGCTCCACTTTAATCTTGCAATTCATCACATCTTATTCACATATTGTGAATCTTGTATCATATTATAATTCTTGTTTGGTGGAATAACATCTTCTATTGTTCTTTCTCTCTTTCACGTGTGGAGGATATTTGGTGTTGCATATTGAAGATCTTGGTTTCTCATTTCAACATGGTATCAGATCATGTGAGTGATTCCAACATGATATGGATTGTGATAGGATGAAAATTTAGGACAAAGATGATAAGTATTTGATATGATATGATAGGATTTGGATTGGATAAGAGGATAAATAATGAAAGAAATGATGATGATAACAATGATAAAGATATGTTGATGGATGATAGGACTAAGGTCTAGGAATAATGGTTTTGGTGACTAGGTTATGATAATGGATGAGAATGATAAGATCAGGGAAAGATGATAGAATTTTTATGAATACGATGCAAATGGTTGATATTTTAGTTGAAATGATGGTTTAGGAAGGGTATCCCAAGTCTTCTCTAGGGATATAAAGGTCAAGTTTATAAATTGGGGTATCAAGATGGTCAAGTGATGATGAAATGATTAAGGGGTAGATTCAATGGACAAAGGTGTCACTATATGGAATAGAGGAATAACTCTATGAAACAAAGACATAGTTTCATAAAATACTATGTAGAGGCACCTCAAAATGATGCATAAGCACCAAGGGATGATCTTGAAGCATAGTTTCATAGCCTAAGATGGATTTTTATTATTTTTAGCAAGATATTATCAAATAAGAAGACACAATGGCTGATTTTGAATTTCAAGGTGATAAGTTTATTTTCAATAATGCATGATGACTAGCCTCACTAGTTTTACACATGAAAAAAATGTCAAGCACAATAGCACAACCATATATTTAGTCAAGTAGGTGTGTCAAATCAATGTGGGACCACCCATAAAAGGATTAATAACTTCAAATAAATGGGTAAATAGGGTATATAAAGGTCATGTACCGCCTTTACATCCCTCACCTTTGAAGAAAAAGAACCTACTAAGGAATATGTGTGACCTCAACAAGAAAAAGTACATGGTGAGAAAATTCTGGAACAATATTGTACCCTAAACCACACTAAGAAATATTCAAATGGTCTTTAAAGATTATAAAAATAAGGTTCTTAATGAATTTTTGAATAGTGAGCTCATTTAATAATGCCTAATATTAGGATGGCATCTCCTTCTCTCATCCCCAAATGAGTCTTAGCAAGATGAGGGCCTTGTGGATTGGCTCAAATGATGCTAGCTATAATTTTAGGTATATTTTTTTCTTGCCGCCTTTATATACCCCACCAAATAATATGGTTGATTTCATCCTTGAGGTGATCAAATCCCCAAGCTGGCCTCCTACCAAGAAAGACTATATTGTGTTTTGGGTCACCCAATATTATATGAAATATAAGGGAGAGTCTACACATAAGCTAGTATGTTGGAAACACAGTGACAGACAACTAAGAGAGGGGGTGAATCAATTGTCACATAAATTATACTTATTAAAATTAATCTCATATTTGATAAATAAACATGAAAGCATAAACCATCACCACAACAAAAATACACATAACACTAAGATTTTTGCATGGAAACCATGTTAGAGGAAAAACCATGGTGGAGGTTAATCCACAAGATTATAATCTCTTAAAATTATTACAAATGGGGAATCCGCATGCATTTAGGCACACTTCCTAGATCTCACTTCTCAAATACAAAAGGCTTACTACCCAAAACAAGACACATTGTCTTATAGTTATATTCATATTACACCCAAAGATTTGAACTAAGAAAATAAAATCTACTAATTCCTAATTATAGTTCTACTTAAGCTCATGAACACTTCCTTTTGCTAACTCTTCTTCACACTTTACTTCTAACTTCAAAATATTAGAACATTATTCATGCACAGAACTCACACATCTCACTCTCCACTTCACACCATCCATCAAATAGTATAATCGATCAATCATATATATCTACAATTAAAGATAACATCAACTACATGTCGGCCCAAAAAAAAATGAAATGTGTACAAAATGTCGACCCAAATTAATAAACAATTTATCAATGTGAATCAAATAGTGTTGGCCAAAACAACATGTCTTGAACACAAAGAACCTTAAAAAATTAGCCTCAAAGATTCACAACATGCTAGAATCACCATGTCAGACATGATCATGAAAAACATGAACTCTCAGAAGAAAATCACCAATCGTGAGCACAACAATTGATGTAAACCAACAACATAGATAGATCATGATCTAGAAACATCCAAAAAGAATCATGAATCACCACAAAAGAATCCACAACAACTCAACATCATCTTCTTTTAGGAACACTAGCTACAACAAAAAAATAATTATCGAAACAACGATACTCATAACTTGATCAAATCTTCATGTGAACCTCTAAAATTTCAAGTGGATAAACTAGATATACTTGTTAACAAACCCTTTAATCCAAAAATCCTTATCCTCAATATATTGAGCTAGCCAATATACTGAACTTCACTACATCACTGACAACCTACAACTTATTTTATTACAATTTTCTCAATATCTTTGACATATACATCCTGAAAGACATTAATTCCAATAATGTTGACATCAATGACAACCACATATCAGAAATATCCAACAATCTCCAACAATCTCCCCCTTTGGAATTAATGGCAACACATGATGTGAAAAACACCATCAATGATACTTTCTCTTAACACTTTCTCCTACTTAGGTTTTGAGTCTTTTCTCCTTAACTCTTTCATATATTTTCACATGAATCTTCTCCCCCTTTGACATCAATGAACAAGTTACACATTTTCTTTCTCCACACAAGCTTTGAACCACATATCTAGACATCTGACTACTCCCCCTGAGTAGAAGCCACCACAACATCATTTTGGATCAGATGATATGACTATGAAATGCACAAACTGATGCAAGTCAATGCGTCTTAATTTTGAAGAGGAGGGGTAATTGTTAGAGTAATAAGTTATTATACTTAATTAATTATATAATACTGGTTAATTAATTAACTCACTTATTCCTTTAGTTGCTTAATCTAAACTTAGGCACATTAATAATTGATTAATTATTAAGTGTGCACAGTAGGGTTTCATTCAAGGTTTCCCTTTTAGGGTTTCTTGATCTCCTTCATAAGGATTGATCTCTTTGTAATAATTGATTCTTAATAATGCATTTTTACTTTGAGGTTTACAGAACATCTTCTTTGGTTTTTCATGTCTTTTGCATCTAATAGGTGATTGCATGTAGGTGATCCTGGTTTCTAACATGGTATAAAAGCTCCAGACCTACCACTACTTGTTTGTGATATGAAGATATGGCCTCTCAATAAGTTTCAAGTTCAAGGGTTTCCATAGGCATCTTTTTGCAAGATTTAGGGATAGTCGATATTTCGGGACACTTTGGGCTCAAACGAACATTGCCATCGCATTCGCAATGTCCCAAAACCCTAGAAACACCTATCAAATCGTCCATTTTGGAGCAGTTGGTTTTTGAGGCAAATTTGTTTTGCCAGGGAGGCCATACAGCCTCCCCAACCTCCTTGACATGTGTTACGAGGCTCCTTTTTCAAAAAAAAAAAATTTAAAAATGAAAAACATAATTTTTTGGAGAATCTTCGGCACTACCAGAGCAAACTGTCTTTGCCACTGACACACCAGGAGTGGTGGCCACCCGTAACACCCCTCAAAACTGTCACCCACCTCCTTCAGCCCTCACGGGCCCAAGCACCATCCGCTAGGGTTCTATGGGGTACCAGGAGCTCCGCACCCGGTCCTCGGCGCACTCCAAGCCCCGCCCTGATCACATGGGTGACTAGGGGCCAAATTTTTTTATGCAAGGGGTGTTTTTTTTAGGCAATGGCCTCCAGGCCATCAATTTTGGGCTTATGAACCACTGATGTCAATGTCCGTACGACAGTCTTTGTCCCCTCCTAACCCTAGTTTGCTCTAAAGGAGCAGTTTTTTTCTTTTTGGCATACCTTGGGCATACGGTATCAAAATTGGGCAAACAAGATATCACTGGAAAGATGGTTCTAAGCACTATCCTATGGTGTAGTTTATTTTACAGTATTTTCTTATTTTACTGAATTTATTGCTGTTTGAAGTTAAATGTTTATTTTATGCTTTCGAGCTCATAACTTTTGCCACAATCTTCAATTTTTGGGTTCTTTGCGGTGTTGGAAATGTATTGAGAAGCTCTATGTTGCTATCCATGAATTTTTTCTTTATTTGTCCCAGGTTGATCACTTAGTCCAGATTTGGCCAGATGGGTTGTTTGTAGATTACTTGGATGTTTTGGCAGTTGGGAGGGTGCAACTTGCATCTTTGCACTTCGTTTTCAATAATACATCATTCAATAATTGAGTGTTGCTTCATAAATTCCAGGGTTGTTCCCGTTTGGATTTTTCGGGTGTTTTGTGGCATCAAGTCTGCTATTGCATCATTATGATTCTGACATGGTTTCTTGTAGACAAAAGTATATTTCCTTGCTTGCTAGATTGCGGCTCCAGTGTTACTCTATAGTGCTCTTCCAGTGCTTCTTTGCAGCATGTCATCTCATTGTAGGGGGGTTTTTCCCACTGGGTTTTCCTTCTCTACCTCTTTCTTGCATTTGTAAATGGGTACCTGATCAGGCCTAGTTTTCGGGACCCATCCTTGCTTGCATGCATCTTCTTCTAGTGTTTTAGCTTCTTTTTAAGTTCATCTTAAGCGGGGGTGTTAGAGTAATAAGTTATTATACTTAATTAATTATATCATACTGGTTAGTTAATTAAGTCACTTATTTCTTTAGTTGCTTAAGCTAAAATTAGGCACATTAATAATTGATTAATTATTAAGTGTGCACACTTGGGTTTCATTTAAGGTTTCCCTTTTAGGGTTTCTTGTTCTTCTTCATAAGGATTGATCTCTTTGTAATAATTGATTCTCAATAATGCATTTTTACTTTGAGGTTTACAAAACATCTTCTTTGGTTCTACATGTATTTTACATGTAGGTGATCTTGGTTTCTAACAGTAAGCATCCCTAGCTTCCCTTTGATATAATCAAAATTATCCATAGGAAAGGATTTGGTAAAGATATTTTCAATTTTTTCCTTAGTAGGCACATACTCCAACCTCACATCCTTTTCACTCACCTTCTCTATCAAAAAGTCAAACTTGATAAATATATGCTTGGTTTTTGAATGCTGCACTAGATTCTTGGAAATGTTAATTGCACTTGAATTATTACAGAATATAGCAATAGGTTCATGATACACAACTCTAATATCTTTTAACATCTGCTTCATCCACAATAATTGAGTACAATTTTTAGTAGTAGCAATGAATTTTTCCTTTATAGTAGATAAAGAAATTACATTTTTCTTCTTAGTTAACCATGAAATCAACTTCTTTCCAAACAAAAATGAACCACCAATAGTAATCTTAATGTCATCCACATCTCTTGCCCAATCAACATCAGTAAAAGAACTCAATGTAAGGTCATCTTCTTTAGGATACCATAGGCCAAAATCAATTATCCCCTTCAAGTACCTAAAAATAATCTTCATAGCTATCACATGAGATTCCTTAGGATCAACTTGAAATCTTGCAACAATGCATACACCATTCATGATATCAGGTCTATTTTGAGTCAAATAGAGGAATCCACTAATCATGAATCTATATCTAGTCTGATTTTTTTTAGGAGAGTCATAATATTGAGTCAACTTACATCTGGTCACCATAAGTGTACCAACTGGATTTGAATCTTCCATACCAAACTTCTTTAGCAATTCTTTCACATACTTGGATTGAGATATAAAGATCCCTTTATCTAGCTGAGAAATTTTCCATTCCAAAAATAATTGCATTTCTCCAATCATGGACATCTCAAAATCACTTTTCATCTCATAAAAAAACTCCAGGCATAAACTATCATCTCTTCTAAAAATGATATCATCAACAATGACTTCAATAATCAAATCTTTATCATGATCAATATTGAAATACAAATTAATATCAATAGTACCTTAATTAAATCGAAGCTTCAACAAATACTTGTCCAATCTAGCATGCCATGCTCTTTGGGATTTCTTAATTCCATACAATTATTTCTTCAACCAACAAACCACATCTCCTTGATCAGTCAATTGAAATCCACCAGGTTGCTCAATATACACGTTTTCATCCAATTTTCCATTTATAAATGATGAGTTGACATCCATCTAATAAACCTTGAAGTTTTTGTAAGAAACATAAGCAAGAAACAGTCTCATAAATCCAATCATAGAAATAGGAGTAAAAGTTTCTTCAAATTCAATTCCTTATATATGAGAATATCCTTTACACACCATTCTTGATGTGTTTCTAACAAATTCACCTTGCTCATTCAAATTGTTTCGAAAGATCCATTCAGTTCCGATTACATTTTTGTCCTTAGGTCTAGGAACAATAATCCATGTATCATTCTTCTCAATTTTCAGTAGTTCTTCCTTCATTACTTTCACCCAATGTTCATATTTGCATGCTTCATTGATACTGTTAGGCTTAGTATTTGAGATCAAATACTATTTTTCAAAAATTCTTCTCCTAGTTTAAACACCTTTGTTCTTATCACTTATAATATGATCTTCTGAATGATTTAGTCTTACATACCTCGAAATATTAGTCTCTAGAATTTCAAGCTATTGTTATCTTACTTCTATACTTTCAATTGTTTCTTCCTCTTGATTTTCTTGATTTAGAGTATGATCTTTCTTTCCTTTGTTTGTTCTATTATTCTGATCATCTAAATCATATCTATAAGTTTTGGATGGTCTAAATGTGTCTTCATCAACCTTTACATTAGTGCTTTCAATTACTTTCTTGAATCTCTTATTGTGGCACTAGTAGGCTTTACTTTTAGTAGAATAACCGAAAAAGATTCCTTTGTAACTTCTAGCATCAAAATTTCCTATATTTTCATCTCTTTTGATATAGCATTTACTCTAAAATATTTTGAAGTATCTAACAATAGGCTTATGACCAAACCATAGCTCATAAGGAGTCTTACCAGTATCAACTTTGACATGTATCTAGTTGAGAGTATAAACGATAGTACTCACAACTTCTCTCCAATAGATATGAGGAATATTTCCTTCCAACATCATAGTCCTAGCAGCTTCTTGAATTGTCTTGTTATTCCTTTCCACAACTCCATTTTTTGGGGGGATCCATAGGGAAAATAATTGTCTCTTTATCCCATGCTCTTCATAAAAAGAATTAGACTCACTGGAAGTTAATTCACCACCTCTATCTGATCTCATACATTTAATCTTCAAACCTGTCTCTATCTCAACCATAGCCTTGAAAATCTTGAATTCCTCTAGAGCTTCATATTTTTCATTTAATAAAGTAATCCAAATCAATTTAAAATAATCATCAATAAGTAACATGATATACATGTCATCTTGTAGAATTCTGACTCTAGAAGGATCACGCAAGTCAGTATGCACAAGATCAAACACTTAATTTGAACAATGTTGTTTCCTCCAAAATGAAACTCTAGTTTTCTTCCCTAACTGACATTCCTTGCATATAGTATTAGTAGGTTTTATCAACTTAGGAAGATCTTTCACTGCCTAAGTAGAACTTATCCTGATAATATTGTCAACGTTTACATGGTATAATCTCCTATGCGATAACCAACTTTCATCAAATTGAGAAATCAAACAACTTTTACTAGTAATACCTAAGTGAAAGATATTACCTTTTGTTTTTGTACTAGATGTAATCACATTTCCAGAGCTCCCCAATATTCTACACTTTCCATCCTTGAATTGAAGATTATATCCCTTGTCAACCATTTGTCCAATACTTAAGAGATTATTCTTCAAACCTTCCACATATAGAACATCATCAGTATTATGCTTACCATCAAAATAAATGGATCATTTTCCACAAATTACACCAGCTTTGTCATCACCAAATCTTACAACACCACCACCATACTTTTCTAGGCTCACAAATTTAATTTTATCACCTATCATGTGATGAGAGCATCCACTATCAATCACCCATTCATCTTTTTCTTCAACTATAGCAGCTAGAGCTTTCTCCACATTCATGCAACTAGTAGAATCAGTAGATACAGGATTGTTTTCCTTCAAATAAATAAACACCCATTCATCCTCACTTTCATTTCCTTTATTAGATTCATCATCTGTCACACCTTCGTCAACAAAAAAAAACACTTTCTTTGGAATCTAGGCTTGTTAGATATTGGCCTAGGAACTCTTTTAGGACACCTTGAGGAAAAATGACTTATCTTATTCTAAGAAAAAAATTTAAAAGGAAATTTCCCTTTATACTTAGCTTCTCCTTTGGCTACCCTCTTGACAAGAAGTGATTCAAGCTCATGTAGTTTTCTCTCTTCTTCAATCTTTCTCATTTCCTGCTCATACTTGGAAATTTTTCTAGAAGAACTTTATCTCAGATCATATCTCTGCTTATCTTTTCAAGAGATAGTAGCTTTGAATGCAGATTTTGTCTTAGGAGGAGATTTACCAAACTCACTTAACACAAAAGTAGAAAGCTTACAAATCAGCATGTGTCTAGTTACATTTGTCACAGTTCGGATCTCGCTAATAGCATAAACTTTGTGTTTGTATGTAGTAGGAAAGGATCTGAGCTCTTTAGCAACATCTTTGATTCTTCCAATGTTCCACCAACACATCTGATACTACACACAAGTTCATTCACTCTCTACATAGAATAATTTATGTTCTCATCTTCACCCATTCTCAATGTTTCATATTTCTCTTTCAAGCTCTGCAGCTTAGCAATCTTTACATGGTTATCACCTTTAGACAAAGTTTCCAAATTTTTCTAGACCTCATAAAAAGTATTCAATCTCATTACATTTTTTATTTTGGAATTAGTCAGAGCACTCAACAATGCTTCCTTAGCCCTGATATTATACTTGACTTCATTAATATTACATGTAGTAGAAGGACCATTCTGTGGGATGATATATCTATTCTTTGTAATCATCCAATAAGGTTTACCAATACATCTTAGATGACACTCCATTCAAGTCTTCCACAAAATTTTCTTCCCATCAAATCTAAGACTATCCTTCTTATATGTCACTATCCAAGATCACCTTAAGTGATCAAGCTTCTCTAGAGGAATGTGCTATGATACCAATTTTTTTCAACACAAGGGAAGACAATTGATGGGGGGGTGAATCAGTTGTCACATAAATTATACTTATTAAACTTAATCTCCGATCTGATAGATAAGCATGAAAGAATAAACTATCACCACATCAAAAAAACACATAACACCAATATTTTGGTGTGGAAATATTGTTAGGGGAAAAACCATGGCAGAGGTTAATCCACAAGATTATTCTCTATTAAAAGTATTACAAATGGTGAATGCACATGAATTCAAGCACACTGCCTAGAGCTAAATGCTCAAATATAAAAGGCTTACTACCCAAAGGAAGACATGTTGTCTTATAGTCAAATTAAAATTACACCCAAAGATTTGAACTAAGAAAATAACATCTTCTAATACCAGATTACAATTTTGGTTAAGCACATGAGCACTTCCTTCTACTCAATCTTCTTCACACTTTACTTTTACCTTCAAAAGATTAGAACATTATTCACATATAACACTCACATATATCGCTTTCTACTTCACACCATGCATAAAAAGGTATAAAAAATTGATCATATATATTTGCAATTAAGGATAACATCAATTACATGTTGGCCCAACAAAATATGAAATATGTACAAACTATTAGCTGAAATTAATAAATAATTTATCAATTTGAATCAAATAGTGTCAGCCAAAACATAGCAAGGAACCAAAACAACATGTCTCAAACATGAAACACCTTAAACAATTATCCTTGAAGATTCACACCACGCTACAATCACCTTGTTAGCCATGATCATGCAAAACATGAAATCTCATAAGAAAATCACCAAACACAAGCACAACAATCGATGCAAACCAGAAAAATAGATAGAGAAAAATCTAGAAACTTCTACAAGAATCATGAATCACCACAAAAGCATCTGCAACAACTCAGATTACTAGAATCACATCATTTTCTTTCAGGAACACTAGCTACAACAACTAAACAACTGTCATAACATCAATACTCATAACTTGATCAAATCTTCATGTGAACCTCTAAAACTTCAGGTGGATAAACTAGATATACTTTTCAACAAAAAATTTAATGCAAAAATCCTAATCCTCAATATACTGAGCTAGCCATCATATTGAACTTTACAGCATCATGGACAACCTGCAACTTATTTTATTATAATTTTCTCAATATCCTCGACATATATAGCCTTAAAGACATTAATGCCAATAGTGTTGACATCAATTAAAACCATATATTAGAAATATCTAGAAATTTCCAACAAGTAAGCCTTGGGATAACACTAAGAACCTAAAAGAAATGAAGAAATATGAGATTTTCGATCTCCAATATCACACTAAGTGCAAGGAGAGAGCATACATCTACACACATGTCCAAACATGACAAACAATATTCATTAACCCCACTAAGCTACTTTATATGCCCAGATTAGTGAAAAATAAATCCCCGGACCAACAAATTTGTATAAAACCATTAGTAATATCAATGATAATGATCTTTTACAAGTGTTAGATAGTTGCACCACTTTTTAGTTGCTAAAAAATGAAGGTTATATGAGAAAATGACCCGAAAACCCTAAAAAATGCAATTTGAAATAAAAGTGTAGCTATACCTAACAAAGGAACAACTTCATACATTAGAGGCATATATTTACCATGCAAAAGTATAGATTGATGCAATATAGGCATAGATTTATGAAATAGAGGTGCAGTTTCATAGATAGGGCCTAAAAATAACTTTTGGGAGCCAAAAAATTGAGGGTTTTCATCAACCCAGTTGGCCAACCTACAAAATGAAGCTATAGTACACATAAACAGATAGAAATATAGCTAAAATATTTTATGTTATTTTCTCCAAAAATATCAAAATGAATGAAAGCCTAGATCTCTTAGAAATCTTGCAAGAAACCTTAGTTTTACAAAACCCTAGAAACCCTAATTTTTGCAAGAAAATAATTAATCAACCTATAAAAATAGTGTTATAATGATGTAATATTTCAAAAAAAGTCTTCAAAGGTTAGAAAAATCCTTGATATAAATTAAATTGATCAAATGTAGTGACAAAGGTACCAATTCATGAAACCATGGTATAGCTTTGTGAGAAAAAGGTGCCACTTCACAATCTAAGACAAGAAATGACATCTACACCACCAAAACTCACAAAAAAATTCATAAAAGTATTATTTAAGGGATGGGATTCCCACTAGGCATGCCAAAATGAAGATATTGAGAAAATATTGAAGATTAAAAAATGAAAATAAATAGAAATAAAAAAGATTAATACCTTCACCTAGAATCTTTGCTTCTCTTCTTGATAAGGAGAAATGGAGTGCACCCTTGTTCCATTTGATTTTATCTTTTATGTTGATATGTGGATTGTTGAATTCTCTAGCATAACCTTGATATGATATGATATTAATGATTATAAGCTTTATTCAATATATATTTTGATAGCATGTAGGTATGATAGCTCAAGATGTTATCAAAAATGAAGGATGAGAACCTCTAAATATAAAGTCTCAAAGAGAAAAAATCAATGGCTATAAATTATTGATGATGGATAGTTACAATTAAAAGAGGGTTAGGGTTAGGGTAAAGGAGGAAATTATATGACAAGTGTTAAATGAAGCATAGGATCTAGGTCTAGGATTGAGATAAGGACAAAAATCCTTTTGGAAACAACTAGGATTAAGAGGTTAACAAAAAAAGTTGGATACGATGAAAGGATAGTTTGAATTTTGGATAGGTGTCTAGGTTCAATGAATCTAGACAATGAGTTAGTAATACATGTGAAAGGGACATTTTTCACATGAGGAAAAATTTAGATCATGATCCATGTGAACAAGATGAAAGGATAGGATTAAATGGATAAGGATAGAGGAAAAAAGTTAATTAATTAAATAATTAATGTATTTATTTAATTAATGGGATCATATGAAGGGACAAATAATTAAATAAAGGATAAATATTCATTTAATTAAATGATTGAGATAAATATGGGAATGGATGGGAGTAACTAAATAAATAATATTCACAATGGAGCAGAGAGGGAGTGGGAAGAAGAGTGGGGGAATTTTTTTAATTTGGGGATGATTCTGGAGAGGATTGTGAAGATTTTGTAGATGTAGATGGTTTAATACTAGGCTAGCTATTGGTGTCACTCTATGGCGTTCGTGAGGAGTGTTGTTTTTGTTGTCTTTGGTTTGGGATGCATTGTTTCAAGCCTGTTTGCTACTTTTTTCCTTTTGGGAAGTTGTGGTTTGGTGTTGGTTGTTGTCATTTTCCTTCTAGGAAGTCATGTTTCAGGTTTGTCTATTGCTTTTTCCCTATGGTGATTTTCCTAGTTCTTCTTTGTTGGATGTGTGGTTGGGTGCCTTTTCATTTCTTCTTGTGGACTTGGCTTTATTGTTGCCCTTTTTTTTATTCTTGTATGAGGTTCTTGCTCTGGTGGTGGGTGGGGTTTTTGGGGTGCCTATAGTGGGTTTGATTATGGAGAGATTTTGGCATTTTTTAGACCTTGACTGGCATGTAGGGTCAGATGTTTCTTATAATATTTTTTCCTTCTCTCTACTA
Organism: Sequoiadendron giganteum; assembly: GCA_007115665.2. Taxonomy (NCBI): domain Eukaryota; kingdom Viridiplantae; phylum Streptophyta; class Pinopsida; order Cupressales; family Cupressaceae; genus Sequoiadendron; species Sequoiadendron giganteum. Next base: position 118,916,426 of record CM021102.1, read on the forward strand.
TTTCCACTTGTGGTTTCTCCTAGCCTTTCCCTTATTTTTGTGGATTATAGTGCCTCTTTGTGGGAACTTTCTTTCAGTGTGGCTTTAGGGTTGTGCTTTTTCAGGACTTCCTCTTTGTTGAAGGTTGTGGGTTTTGGTTTTCCTTTGGTGGTATTGGAACCATGAAATTTTGGCCATTTTATTCACCCTTCATGATTATTAGCCTCCCACAAAAATTCATAAAACAAACAGAAAAATCATCATATGACATCCTTCTCATAATTCAGTTTAAATTTTGTCTTAAAACCCCATAAAATTAATTTGGCATTGAAACATTGACATATGGAAATATCGACATAAGTGGATATAGGTCTCATTGATGATAATGTACATATCTTCAATATATCGGTGAGACATCAGATAGGTCATACCGATAAAATTGTACACTAGAAGAATGCGGGTCTATAATACTTATCAGTAAAAAAAAAGATATCGATATGACGGTGAAAGATCATATCGAGCTAAGTTACCTTGGGCTGATTGGAGAAAAGAGAAACCTATAGGGGACACTTTGGTCCTCGGAGAGAGATTTTGAAACATTGCCCGAAGTGCTATTGGTCTTGCCAATAAAGCAAAAGAAGAACCACTCGGTGAGTCAAATGATGCAGGGAGAGTTCAGAAGGTCTTACCGATCCCTCAGCTTACACCAATGAAAACCAAAGCTTACCAAGATAAAAGATGTTGGGGAGATGATGCGCATTGTCTTACCAAAGAAAAGGCGTATCAGAGAGACATGTCATCACGGGGAGATCTAAGAGACATCACAACAAATATTATTTGGTCGGTAGAAAAAATTGCTTAGTCTCGGAGACATAAGTAAATAAAGCGAACATCTCGGTGAGACCAAGTATTTTCGGGGTGAGGTAAGAAACTGTTGGCCCGATTCATTGAGCCTAAGTAATAGTTGTTTTGGTGAAAGTAGTGATGATATGAAGAGCGAAAAAAGAGAAAGTATCAGGGAGACTTGTAAAGTCGGGGAAACTGTAGGACGTCTTGGCGGATGGGTGAATATTGAATAGGTGGATCGGCCAAAGGTTTGAAATATCTCACCAATATGAACCCTGATGTGACAGCAAGAATTTCAAAAAAACCTGTAGCATTCATATCTCAGTAGAGATAATTAATGGCACCACGAAGCATAGGAGATTTTACATATCAGGGTATGATCAATTGAAATCATTGCCTCTTAGCATTCAAAGTGAAAGAAAGGAAAGGAACTAGCAGAGTAATTAAGGAATTTACATGGCTTAAGTCTGCGGAAAGTTATAGTAAGTTTTTCTTTAGAACTCATAAGATTATGAATTATGGAAGGCATTGTTTCAGGAAAACCAAAGGGAAGAAAACCCGGGGAGGGTAGCCAACCAAAAGGAAAAAAGAAGAAGACTGAATTACCAATAGAAGGTAAGGAAAGGAAGCTTAATCAGGATCTCATAGATCAGTTACCTGGTTCTAGACCTAGAGCTAGGCATTTTGCATAGCTCAAAGTCGAAATTAACAAATTTGATGACAAATGCAAATTTATAGGGGAGTTTTGGACTCCAATTAGGGGCTATGAGTTATTCATTTTCCACTATCACAGGAGAAATCACTTTGAACCAGTATGCAATCCATGGAGGCTTAATTTAGGGAAATTAGTGTGCCCTAACATTTTTTTTGATGTTGAACTAATAAAGATACTAGCTGGACATTATGACCTAAAAGGTAGAGCTATATGTGATTTGTTAGGGAACCCATTGATACATATATCTGAGAATGCAATTGCTAAGGTTTTCAGGATGGAAGGAATATGCAGTGAGAGAATCATGAGCAAAGAGCTTGATAGTGAGTTCAAAAGGATGGACACCATCTATAAAGGGTGGAGGTTGCCTCTGCATAGAATTAGGTGTCATGGCAAGCCTATTCCAATGGAAGACAATGAGGGGCCACCCTATCATGTCGATCTTTTCAAACCTTACCTCAAATACACTTACTACTCGGTGGGACAGGTATTGGGGATGGAGGTACCTGAGCATATGGCAGTTGTGCCCATGGTAATCGCTGTAGACATTTAGTATCATAATTCAAGATCATTTGACTATGCTGCACACATCTCTAAAGAGATGGATACGGGTTTGATGGCGATAAAAGGTAGTGCTTATATTCTCCATCTCAGAAATTATTCACTACTACTGCATTTAGTACTGTACTTCAGACAAGAGTTGGGTTTATAGCCCCAGGAGCTGAGGATTTCAGAATTTGACAAGGAAGGTAGGCCATTGCCTATTCAATTATGAACTACTATTTGGGACAGTAGGTTTGCCAATTCAAATTTCCTACATTTTGAAGAGTTTTTTGTGAAACCCTTGTATAGATTTTTCAACCATCCTTGTGATTTTTCTTTATTTGAAGAGGTGAAAAGGTTTCTTAGGCCTAGAGATTACAATGGAACAATCAACCATAATTGGGGGGATTGGTACTGTTTAGAGAATGCCACAATGATTATGGTTTATGGCTTTGAAGATGCACCTTTCATTCTGCCTAGAACTATCCCGAATAGAATTGCCTACCAAGAAATTGTTAGGCAAATGGATTACTCCAGTGTTATGAACTTAAGTTCATATGGGAAACAAGCCTTTATGCCCAACACATTGTGTTTTAGTGATTTCACTATATTAGCCAAAGAAGTTTATGATTTGATTTTGGATAAATTGTTGCACTATAATATGAGAAGAGCACCAGTTAGAAAGAACTTTGATCCTGAAGGGTATATTCACTCTGCCAAACAAAAAATAAATTTCAGAGGGTACCATCATGTCACATATAAATCTGATGATATAATCAGAAACCTGGAGGTAGAGGAAGCAAAAATTGTGATTGAAAAACATAATCAAGAGTTGATGGATGTTGAATTGTTATCCTCCATTAAAGGGATATCGGAAATAGGTAGACCACAAAGCTCATCTGAGAAAGTTTCGAGAATGAGGACTTAGGACTATACATATGTTGCTGGGGATAATGATGTTGATGAAACCATGGATGTAGATACAAGAAATGAAGACTATAGGTCTTTCATATCAGATGATGAATTTATAAGGACCTCAGAGTTTAAGATATTTTTATATAAGCAAAAAGGAAAAGAGATAAGAGGGCAGGTTGATAATGTTACTCCAGGAAATGAGGATCAACTTTTGAAAAGACTAAAAGATGAAGTAAATAGGGAAATGATTATCATGACCCCTGAAAAGGGAAGGGAGCTGCTAGAAAGGGCTGGTGTCATGATTTTTTGAGGTTTGGATATGAATTCTGCTTTAGTTTTTGATAGTTTCTTGAAAGATAGCAATGCCACCCACAAGCTAAGTGTAGAAAAGGTGACGAAGGTATACATAGGATCAAGATACAACCCTGATGATGAGACATTGATGATTTGGGCCTTATATCCTCCTCACAAAAGGTCAATTATTATTGATATTGAAAAGAAATTTGGACATGTCAATACCCTGAAGGTTGGGGAAGTTGACCCTATGGCAACTGTTGACATTGGGATAAACATAGCCAAGTTAAACAAAGCTCAAATCCAAGCATTAATAAGGGAAAGGGAGATGTATAAAACTGGTAATGAAAGGATGTTGAGAGAAAATGAACACTTAAAAGACTTGGTAGGTTTTGTAACAGAGCCAACAAGGATGCTCACTCAAGGTGAGAGTTCACAGAAAAGGGATCATTGGGAAGGATCAACTATATATTCTCAAGGGAAAACAGATGCACTTGCTGCAATAATCAAAAGAAGATAGGTCATCCTAATTACTTGGTTGAATAGGCTTTGGGGAAAACATTCACAATTTGTGGATGCCATAAAGGAACACAGGAGAGTGGACAGCAAAACTCAGGAGAAAATTAAGGAATTGGAGCAGAAGGACACTCCTAGTAATGAAGAGATCGAGAATTGCAACGATATCATAGATAGACATAGGGATTTATATGAAGAGTTGCAAGGAGATATGTAGGGATTGATAGAGGCTACCGAAGATAGGTTGACCAAGTTATATGATGATGAAGAAAAAATCAAAGAAGCAACTACGTGTAAAAGTGAGTGTGAAGCAATATTCCAAGAGATGTTGAAAGCAACCACTATGGAGGATGTAACATCAGATGAAGCATGTGAGCAGAATGAGAAAATGATAATGATGGAGATTGTGATCCGCGATGCAATTGGGGATGCTGACACTCATGAGCAGAACTATATGGAACATATGTCTGTAGTCCATTTGTGGCTGAATAAGAATTAGTTAAATGGAGAACTCATTAAAAAAATTTATGCTTTAGACTTTTCAAAAGGCACGTCCTTTCACAAACTGATGTATAAATATCCATTATTGGATAATTGTAAGGGAGTTGGGAGATAGGTAGAAGATAGATTTTTAAAAAGTAGGAAAATCGCTGTAAGTATTTTTAGAATGATATTCAAGGAGACTATGATGTGTGTATAAATTTTGAAGGATCAAATTAATGGAATTTAATGTTGTGGTGCTATTCTGGTATCAATTATTTGTTGAAATTAATTGAAATATTATCAAGTTGCCTCCAAGGTTGATGTTTCTTTATTATTTAAATTGACATATCAAGTATATTCTTAGTTTATCAGTACACATTTGTTGTATTTGTGTGATGTGATTTGTTGGTTCTTTCAAGCAAAGATTAATTCCTTCAAGTCATTCACAGTAATCTAGAAATTATCATTTGGATCATTAAGAAGAATTTGATAATTACATCCCTGCATGTTTATACAAGTTATAGATTAAATATCATATGCCAAATAATTAGAATCCCTGGCCAGATAGAAACCATTCATTTAGAGCTTTCTTTTGACTCCGTTTTACCCAACAAGGCACTGGTCTCCCCTAGTTAGATTACACCACTTCTATTCATTTCATTTGACATCTCTTAATTAAACATATTAATTCACACCTTGATATTACATATACAAGTTATACCAAATTAGGATCACATATTTCCATTATTTAATTTCCATTTGTGGATAGTTAGATCAAGTAGGAAGCATAAGTTCAAAATCTGTTACTCATATAGGTGTACCCACCTAGGTCTAGCAGAGACTTAAGAGTATAGGGCCCATCCATACTAGTTGGCCTTGTTAGTTGACCAACAACATAGTGAGGGTTCGATAGCTTCTCATGGTTCATTGAAACGAACATTTTTGAGACCCAACAGGTGGAGTTTTTTGTGGAGAGTTTTTGGCATGTTTTAGACCTTGAATGACATGTAGGTTTAGAGGCTTCTCTTCACGGTCTCTCCTTCTCTCTACTCTCTCTACTTGGGGATTTCCTTACCTTTTCCTACTTCTCTCGGGTCCCAATGGCTTTTCCTTGGTGTTTTTTCTTTTCTTGGTCATGAGGCTACTCTTCTCTGAGATATGATTCATTGCAAAGATGTTGTTGTTGCTTATCCTTTGGTGCCTCTCTTTTTTTAAGGATTTTATTAGAGTTTTTCTTCTTGTATAGTCTTTGTTCTCTCATGTCCTAGGTTTTATTTGTGCAGTTAGGTATTTCTGCTACTCTAGGTTTGGTTTTGAAGCTGCTGGCTAGTTTTCCTAGCAAGGATTTTTTTTTTCCCTCATGTTATTCATGCCTTAGGGAGTCTTGGCTACCCTTTCTTTTGTTGGGTGTTCCTCTTTTGAGGTGGATAATTTTCTATTTAGTTCATTGGTTTCTTTTCTTTCACAAGAATTTAAGGGCATTTTTTTCACCCTTGGTTTGGATTTGACAGAGCTGCTTAGTTTGTTCATCTTGGGGACTCTGATGTTGTTGGTTTCTCTAGTTACTGTGTTAACTATTTTTTCTAGAGTTTCAACTTGCTTCCATGTCCTACAATTGGTGTCTCCTATTGAGGTGGAGACCTCTCCTATGGAGGTGGATACGTCTCCTTTTGAGGTGGAGATGGGTGTTGTTGGTGTGGTAGTTTGTTCACATTTCTTCTACAAGTTTTCTCTAGTGCATCTTCTATTAAGGTTGAGGACATTCTTATGGAGGTTGAATGTGGATTGGTTGGAGTTCCTTTGCAGTGGCAGCTTGGGTTTCCATGGCAAATACTGTTATAGAAGTAGAGAGGGGGTATTGATAGGCTCTCTTTTTTTTATCATTTCATTTTTTGTGACTTGGCTATTTCAGCCAATGGTTTGGAGAGTTGGATTGGTCTTGATGGTAAGTTTTATGTTGTTGTCTGGCTATCTTAGGAAATTATTTGGTCTTCATGAGTGACTAGTTTGTTGTTGCATGGTTGATGTAGGAAATGTCTAAGGGTTCAAGGTCACTACCAAAACCTAGTTGTAAAGGGTTTAAGGTCCCTTCAAAACCTTTGGGTTTAAGTTCCCTTAAATTTTGAAGGTCCCTTTAAAACCTTTGGGTTTATGGTCCCTATAAAAACATGGTTTTATTGGGTTTTCAGTTCCTTTCAAAACTATTTTTTGCAGCTTGGTTTCACTACAAGTTTGGGTTGTCCTACTAATCCTTTGAAGTGTTGTTTTTCTTTCACTATTGGTTGTTCATTGCTTTTTACTTTGGCAGCATGATTTTCCATGTTCAAGTTTTGGGTCCCTTTAAAACCTATTTGTAAATGGTTTCAAGTCCATTCAAAACATACTTTTCCCATATAATCAAAAATAAATAAATAATAGATATTTTTTTAACTAATGGCTAAGGACAGGCTATAAATAGGTGTGGTTGGGAAAGGTTATATTTTAGGTTGATACAATATCATATCTGCCATCTTCTGAATTTACACAACTATTCTATGGTCCATTATTTATAACTGTGGTAAATAGTGGAGCATCCTCTAGTATCCTCTTAATCATGAATACTCTATATAATTTGGTAATCCTTCAGGAATAGAGTTTTGGTTCTACTTGTATCCATGAATCTAATATTTTCTCATTATTTGTGATATATGTACTACTTTCTATTTCAACTTCTTTTGAATTTGGTTCTTCCAAGTGTCATTTAGTGTTAACCACAAGATTGTGTAAAGGTTTTTGTTCTTATTTTCATTATATTCTTTTAGGTTTACTTCCTCTATATATGATTGGTTTGAGGTTTTTCCTAATGGAATTTGGATGATTTTTTTTCATCAACAAATGATATCTCCTCCTTCCTTGAGTTAAAAATTTCATTTGATTAACAAACCACTTTTGTCACAGCAATGTGTTAAATGAATCAAATGTTTCCTTGATGTCAACTACTTCAAAATCTACCATCTCCTTGACTCCTTTCATGCTTACTTCAACTTTTTTCCAAGTTCCTAAGGTTTTCATCCTTATATTATCTATTAGACTAATATTGTAAGGTATTTGTTCAAGCTTAAGTTTACCTATTTGTTCTCACACCCTTTTTGGGAGCATGTTTATATTAGATTCTAAGTCTACCATCACATTAGTTATTGTATTATGATCGATGCTAACCGTGATCATGATGGGTCTTGTTTTCCATTATCTATTGTTTGTCCCCTTTTTTCTTATCTATGGCGCTTTATCTTGTTTTCTACAATACCTAAGAAATTTCTTTATTTTATATAGTAAATTAGAATTTTTTAGACATTTTTATCAGTTGTTTGAGTATTTCCACTTCTTTTTCAAAGAAATATTCATTCTGTTCTCACTTGTAACAATTTTATCTATTTATTTTATTATTTTGTCATGTTATTTCTTAATTGGGTGGAACTCTTCCTCATTTGCGGTAGTCTCTTATTTTGTAATTTCATGTTATTATTTGCAATATTTGTTCCTTGTCGATTCGCTACTATTGCTTTATTATTTACTCATGTATAGGCCTGATCTTTTACTTCAGAGTTACTAGTCCCATCAATTTTTCCTACTTTTTGGTATCTTTTATTTATTTCCTCGAGTTCCTTTGGTATTTTTATTAATAATATTGCTCCTCTAGATGGATTTAGATTTTGGTGCTAATCACTTTTCAATTGCAGTGTTACATTTTTATAATAAGTTTGGGCTTTTTTGTAATTAAATATGTCATGTTCTATGCTTCTAGATAATCCACATGACTTCTTCCTATCACCCCAACATTCTATTGTGAAGTTTCCTTTCATACCGTAATTGAAACAAGTGGCATTTTTTCATATTCTTCCTCTACCTCGACCTATCTCTCTTGATAACTAGCCTTTTTCATTATATGTTTCTTTGGTATTTCCATTTTGACACTTTGTATCCATATTCCTATTGGTAGAGTGATCTTTCTACCAAGCCCTTGACACATTCCAACCTTTTTATAGTCATGATGGTTTGCTACATTTGGATCCTCACTTAACTAAAATAGTTGTGATGGGCAATCTTTCATTTCATGATCATCTCATTCTCTACAAGTTCCACAATAGATAAAGTTTGTCTCTTTATGTAATGTCCTTAAATCTACGCTTAACACATTCACTTTATTTTCTCTTATTTCCTTTAGGAATTAATTTCTTGTGTTCCCTTCCTATCCATAATAAGTACACCAGATATTTGGTCATTGTGCTTGTATTTTTTTTTTTTTCACATGATGTCTTGTCAAAGCCTTAATTGTTCCATTTCTAGTCTTAATTTATCCATTTATTTATTTTCCTTTTCCCTTTCTAGTTTCTAGCAACATTGGTTTTCAATCCGGTATGCCAAAGTAACAAGTTTGAGATAAGTATTAAAAATTATTCTATCCAAGGCTATTATAATTTTTAGTATTACTCTAGAGATATACCATTCAATTTATTTTTTGGTTAGTGAATCATACAATATTCTAGTTAATTCCTTAAATATTTTATCAAAATATGATATGGTTTCATCCTTATTTTATGTAAGATCTCATAGTTTTCTTAACCCTTCGATAGGTAGTTTTGAAATGTCAAATTTTGCTAAAAAATATTGTTTTACTACACCATAGTCCTTGTTGTTCTCGATATATGTTTTTTTGTACCATTTAAGGGTTTAATTGTGTATGGATCCAATAAAATTGAACACATTTGAGTTATCCCTTGTTATATTGTATCTTTTTCATATTAATTCTAGACTAAAGATATGTTGTACTGCTTCATTACTATCTTTTTCAAAAATGGGTAGCTTCCTTGATGTATTTATATTTTCTTCTTCATAGCTGTCTATATATCTTATGTAAAAGTCATATGTCCCCAGGTCTCCTATGTTTTTTTATCACCTTATCATTATCCTATATCTCACCCGCTTACTCACTTAATATGTTTTCTATTTATTGTATGAAAAGTCTTCTTCATTTTAATGGCAATAAGAGTGGCCATCCAAGGGTTGTGTTTATTCAAATTATCTTTCCATCCTCGGAGATGTTCAGTTGTTAGTAATTTTCATTTGATTATTTTATGGTGTCCCTTCATTATATTTTATTAAACTTATAGGATCCCATTTATCCACTACCACATCTTCTCCTTGCATTCTCAGAAATATTCATTTCTAAATCATCCAAGTATTCTACATCAAGTGTTATTATCTAGAGATTTTGTATAGGGATTACTACTAGTAGCCAATCTTCATCTATTCTTAATTGAATGTTTTCCTAATCTAGATAAGTAGCTAGTGTTTTGGCTAGAGGTGGTCTCATAATCCATGTAACTTCTTGTTCTAAATTTTTTTTTATTTTTCTATAATCTTCAATTTCTCCTTCTATGTTTTGTATAATTTCAATTTATTCTTTCTATGCTATAATTTATTTGCACATGGTATTTCTCTTTTGAATTCCTTGGCTACACCCATTAAGTGTACTCAGTAGCACCCTCAGTGGTCCACTCCTCTTCATTTTTTATTTTCTACCACTAACTCTAATTCATGTTCTCTTTTCCTCTTTTTTTCCTCTTCCATTCTTTTGTAGTATCTTTCTTAGTGGTCCTATTTTTTAAGCCTTCTCTCTTTTGCATTCATTTCCATTTCCAACTTAATTTGTTCAATACTCTTAACTTTCCTTTTGTTGTCTCCTTCTTCCATGGGTTTTTCTAGTCTGGGTTTCAATTAATCCTTATATATCCCATGGTTAGTTTATAATTTTAAATAATTACATATTTTCAGGAATATTTTCATATTTCTTCCCCTTTTCCATTTTCCATCCTTTAAGTGTCTACTCTCCTCTCACAAAGGTAGTCCCTAATAATTGTGTTTGCAATTTTTTTTCCTATTGTTACTATCTTCTGCCACTACCAATTCTATTATTTTACCCTATATTTTCTTCACTTCTCACTCTAGGGTCTTGACAATGGAACCAACATTGGCAAGAGAAAATAGGGATCTATATTCTTGAGATCTATACCCTAGTATCCCTTATATAGTATGTTTATACACAAAAGGATACAATGAGAGAAAAGAGTAAGTGAAATAGAAATTTATATCTATTGTTAGTTCATAAATTAATTAATTAAAGATATCATTCACCCATAACACATGTATTTATTAAACCCTTATAACTCCATATATTTACATATTCAAATAATAGTTATAATAGAAGGTCTTAGTCTCTTCTTTTCATTACCAAATATGCATTCTCTATCTCTCTTTCTATTGATATTTCATATATTGATAGGATACCTATTGCATACACATATTAATGATTTGTCTCTTATAGAGATGTGACCCTTATAGGGCACCCCTTACTCCATCTTCCTAGTTGACCTGAGGTTTCACTAGTCCTATGTGGTAGGTTGTGGTAGCTTTTAGTCCCTCCCTTGTATCTTGCTAACAAATTCCACTATTTTGAAGAATTTTGGAGCCACATTTCAAAGAGATATGGATGTCACATTTGTAAGCCTTATAAATGAAATTATGTTTGTCTACTAAGATGATTTGACTGCATACTCCAAATTAATCTAACAAAGGTGTTTATAATATGAGGTATCTTTGAATCCTAAAAAATATATTTTTGGTGTGGAATAAGGTAGGCTCATTGGACATATTATGTCTAAGGAAGGGGTGATTATTGATCCAAAATATTTCAAATCAATTGAATTTATCCCTCAACCCAAAATAATTAAGGCAATCCAATAATTCTTTGGGTAGATAAATTTTGTTCTAACTTTGTTGAGAAGACATAGGCCATTTCCAAGGTTTTAAAGAAAGGGAAATCATAAAAATAATATAATTAATCAAGTGATCCCTTCATAGAAATCAAAGATATAATTAATAAGGCATTCATGTTAGCAAGAGTAGATTGCTCAATTCCTTTCCAATTATTTTTATTTGCATCATTGTATACATTTTTTGTTGTTTTACTACAAAATAATATTGAGGGATATGAACATCTAATAGATTTCATTAGTAAATCCCTATGAGATGTTGAATTGAAATAAGTTTATAATGGAAAAAAATTCCTATGCTCTTACTAGTATAATTTGGAAAATAAATGAGATGACTAAAAATTTTAGTGACAACAACTAAAAATGACTAAATTTTACTATTTTTTTGCAATGTAACTATAAATGACTAAATAAATGACTAATTTTATCATTGGTTAAAAAACACAACTAAATAACAACCATGCCAGCGCCACCGGTCATGTTAAAAAGTTTACTAGGCACACTGCAGTTTATAGGGGGTCGTGCTACCCGATTCCTATAGTCTAATAAAAAAAAAATCACAGCTAAATAATTAGTCACGCGAATAAAAATGACTAAATAATTAGTCACACGAATTGGTAATTTACCTCTTCCCCACCACTTAAATATTTCATTACAATTAAAGAACATAAATTTTTGCCTTTATCCTTAACAAGGAAGGGTTTCTCCTCACCACTCCAAGGAGCAGAGAGGAACACCACAAAAAAATAGATCTGAACATTGAAGGAAACCTACAACTATAGCATGGAAGTCATTCAAACATCACCAAAAGTTTCATTGGAAGAAGATGATATTATTTTCAAAGTGGAAGGCTCCAACATAGCCAAAAATTATGTTGGGCCATCTTTGAGGAAAATGAAGGAGAAAGAAAATGAAAGCATGAACAGGTCAATTTGTTTGGCAAGCTGGCAGAGGCTACAAATTCAGGGCTTGTGGGGTTGGTGGTTGGTTTGGTTACGGATTTTATCATTTTCATTGGGGAAAGCAAGATTAAGGAGGCCAGTAAATATGGTAAGTCTTTGGTGCTCGTTGATGAGCTTGTCCCATGGTAGAGGTAAAATGGTGCTTGGAGTTTTTAATTTTTTTGTTTGGGGTTTGAGGAAAAATGAAATAAATTGATTGTGATAAACTCAAATTTTTATTCTATCTTATGGGCTCTTGTTTAGATGGGTGAGGATTATTTCTTGTGCTAAAAATAAGTTTATTTGTCAATTTTTAACTTACATAGCTGACTGATAGTTGAGAACAACACTTAGGACTGTCATAATATAAGAAGTATGCATTAGATGATTCTCTTTTCTCACTTTGTTGGATGATATATAATCTTGTGAAAACCCATATCAAATCCTTATTACTATCCTTTTAGAAGCATAGAGACAAGATTTTCCATCTTTCATAAACCTTGAAGTCTAAGTGTTTATAAGGTTTTATCGTTGGAGGCAATTTTATAATTCTAAAAGCCTATCCAAGTAGTGTGAAATGGAATCAAGGGTAGTCATGAATAGTAGAAATTTCACCTTAAAAACTATAATGAAGATAACAGGTTGTTATGATAGTGTCTAAAGTGAAATCATAGAGAATATTAGAGACTAGAGTATGAATAGATAAGAGTGAGTCTTGAGACTTTAATTTATAGGCCAAAGATAAACAACACAATGAATGAATTTCAAAAAATAGTGGATAGTATACAAGATAGAATGGTAGGTCTAATATGGGAAAGGTTGGAAGGAAAATATGGAGAAATCATGAACCATGATAGTAGAGAGGACATTTTTATGTTTCTCAAATAATATGATAGTGGATTAAGGATAGTCCTTGATGAAGATGATAGTCCTACAAATAAATTAAAATGTAAAGGTCGGTCATGTGCCAAAGGATAGTGCACAACCCATAGGGTTGGAAAAAGCTATGAACATACAAGGGGTCTACAAAACTATGTTAAGGAAAACAAAGGAGAGATAGATAATAGAGAAGGTCATCAGACATGTGGTCATAAGAGATCATATAGATTGTAGGGGTAAGTCAAAGCCAACCTACTAAGAATGATGACTAACCTATGAAAAATCTTCATGGGGTAAAGAATAAGTGTGAGGATAGCCATCCCTGGTAGTCAAAGCACAAGTGAAACTACAATGACCAAATCACAACATTTATGCTCTTTTTCCACCTGATATATGATAGTATTCACAATCATAAAGGGACAATCCTATGAAAGAAAATCAAGCTCTATGTCTTAATGGTAGATAGTAGAAAGATTTTATGCCAAATGGAAAGGAGAATATTGTAGACCTATAGATGATAATAACAATTTTTTTCAAGAAAAATATGTTTGTATAGTATTGAAGGCTAAGGTGAAGGTTTGATGAGAAAGGAACAATGGATAGTGAATTTGATCAATAAAATATTGTGAATAAAATACCACATGAGTGTCACTATAAAAAGGAGGAAGAGGTATGTGCTTGAGAATAGTGATGGTCATGAGAAGAAACCTTAGACAATTTAAATATTACAAAGACTTGTATAAGTCTTAAATAATTTAGATAAGCCAGTCGAGTGGGAGATGATTAATAAGACTACCATAAAAAAAAATGTTGGAAGGGGTAGTAGACGATTAGTTTCATAGAGAGATTGATGAAAATCCATGAAAGGATAGTGCATAATAAAAGGACAATGGAAAGGCCAATTCTTATGGCATCTAACATAAAAAAAAAATTGTTTACCAAGCCAACATAATATCTTTTTCATTAGAATACAATACTCCACAAAAGTTTGGAAATAATGAAAGTCGATTCTTGGAGAATCCATGTACATAAAAAGAGTTTATTTTTTATGTGTCTATTAGTAAAAGTTGCCTTTTTTTATTTTTGAGAAATTTTCTTAAGAATGTTATTTGTATTCTAATGTTTTTTTGTTTTTTTTAGAAATTCTCTTAAGAATGTTATTTTTATTATAATGTTAACAAATGCATAATCTCGGTTTCCCTTACTCATTTTTTAGTAATTGCCTAGTGTTGGATGTGAAAAATCATATTTAATTTTTGTCTTTACGGTGTCATAAATAAGAGATTTTGCATGAAGATTTCTTTACTGATTTGTGCTAGTGAGAGAGTGGCATTTGGCTCTCTGAGGTAACTGCAAAAATATATATTAGTCTAAATTTTAAATTTTTTGTGCATATTTTTTAGCAATAATTTAAAAATGTTTAATTTTTTCTCTGTAGATTTGTTTAGGCATCATTTTAGTTTGTGGGAGACCATAGACTTTGCCGCAACATTTGGCTCTCTGCCGGTAAAGTGAAAATCTATTTATGAATAATTATAGAATGCTTTGCTAAATTGCTAGCAAAGGAAACTATTTTTTTAACAACACTAGTGACAATTCCATTGATGAAAATATTTCCATTTATCACCTTCCATGTATAATATCTGCTAATTATTTTTAAAAATTTCTTGTTGATTATCTAAATGGAGTAAATAAATTAATCAGAGAGAATAAATAGATTTTTTTTTGTAAAATTTGCGTCTTTTTTTGCAAAAATTGTAGGATTCTTGCTAAATGATGTTGTAGTAAGATGAAATTTGGGTTCTTATGCTTGATTTCTTCTTGCAATTTGGAGATTATTTTCCATGTTCTGTTAAGCCCAAAATATTTAAATCTGATTAACTCTAATTATATTAAGTTTTCTTCTACACATTAGAAGAGGTGAGGTGATTCATTTATGCAAATATAAGTAATTAAACTATTTTTTTAGCAACACCAATAACAATGGAGCTGATGAAAATATTTCCATTTATCACCTTTTATGTATAAGATTTGCTAATTATTTTTACAAATTTCCAATAGATCATCTAAATACAATAAATAAACTAATAGCAGAGAATAGATGTATTTTTTGTTGTAAAATTTGTATCTATTTTTTTCAAAAATTCCAAGATGCTTGCTAACTAATGTTGTAGTAATATGAGATTTGGGTTCTTATTCTTGATGTTTTCTTAGGAACAAAGAAAATATTCTATATTCATTTGTTGAAGCATGAAAAATATTGAAGGAATAATAGTCGTGGAAAATGGAATTAAAATGTCTCTACTTTGGATGGTGGAAGAGAGGAAATTGTAAATTATTTTGTATTAACCCTTGGATAAATGATTTTTCCCCTTCCTCTACATTAGGGCTACTATATGCATTCAAGTATCTTTTTAAGAGATCTTTGACCTATTCAACAATTGATGGAAACATCTAGAGTATAGAGACATTCGATCTGAGATCCCTTTTAATTAATGATTTATGATTGTTTTTGTCATGTCCTAATTTTTAACATAGGTCACAACACAACTTTTTTTTTTTTTGAAACAATGCATAAAACAACATCTAATTTGTTACTGTTGTGGTGTCATGAGTATTAATCGTTTTAAGAATGACACAACTGATTGATCCCAAGCTTCATAATAGCTGCTTACCTGAAATCCACATCATACTACTATGCTATTGTAGACATCCAAATTTGACCACTTCCATATGGTCAAAATCCTATCATATTAATTAAATGACATATTTATTTAATATTATTCCCCTTTCTAAGGTTCCCAAAATTATTTAATTAAATATTTATCCTTTACCATTTCCTCTCTAAATTAAATAAATAAATCAATTTATTTAATTTATTCAATTATCCTTTTTCAATTTTTAATTCATTCTTTCTCTCTCCTTGTCCCATCCTCCATAACCCTTTCACTAATCTGGGTTAATTTAATTAATCCCTCATTAAGATGTGCATATCCTTAATTAGGATTAATGTCACATCCTCCATATCTATCCACTTGTCTCTAATCATCATTAATTAGCCTAATCACCTATTTGCACAATCCTAATCCTAATCACTTACCTTTTCTAGTATGTACTTAAGTCAACCTTTCTTGGTACTTACCTTTTTTGGGTTGACCTCTTCCACATGTGAATTAAAAATTCAAACTTATTCCCCCCATGCATTTGTCTTCCCCATGACCTCTCAAAGGTCACATCGTACCCATGGGACAAGGACCCCTTTTAGGGGAATCTTGTCTTACCCTTCGATCTCTTCCAAAAAGTGAATTAAAAATTCACTTTTATTCCTCCAAGGCCATCTCCAATCCCCATGGTGACAAGGGTGGACTTTCTAAAAGTCCTCACTTGTCACTTTCAGTCCCACTTTGGGACAACATATTACTTTTTGTGGAGATCCTCTCTCATCCCAAGGCACTTGCAAGTACCTTGAGACAACATGGCCTTTTCCATGTCACTTGTACCCTTGCCATCTAACCTTGTCCTTTGGACCCTTCACCCGCCACATAGAAAGGTGTGAGGGCTTGTGAGTCCTCAACTCAGCATAGCCCTCCATCTTGGCCATGGTGGCTCAATCTTGACCATCAAATCCTCTAGAGAATTCAACTTCTTTAAATACCCCCATCTTCCCTCATTAAAGGGGTTGGAGATCTAGATTTAAGAACATGTTAGTTTCATGCATTCATGCTCTCAAGAAAAGCATCTTAGTCATTTATTGCAGCATATTATCACTTCCATTTTCATCTTAGCCTCCATTATTGCATCCACCTACCTCCATTAATCATTCATATACCACCATAATTGCATGCTTATCATCTAAGGAGCACATATCAACAATATCCTCAAGGGCCAACCAAGGATCAACATGAAGAAAAGGTATAATATGTTGTTTGTCTTTATCTTCCTTTTTGTTTATTTTTAATGTAGCCCAATCTTGAGGTGTTAGGTGTTATTTTCTTCTCTTTTATTTTACTTTTTTTTGCATTTTTAGATTAGCATATTTCTCCTTATCATAGTTATCAATCATGCTAGTTTCATGGTGTTGGCAGTCTTGGATGAGCAAAAACACAATTTTAAATTCTTTTACTAAAGTCACTTGATAAATTGAATATCTCTAGGATACAAAACCCCTTATTACTATCATTTACAACTTAAACCTTGATATGTTTTTAATATAATACTAAAAGCTATTCTTCATACTAGTATCATTTGTCAATACCAATATTGATTCTCATTTTTGACTTATTTCTAATAATATGATTTATCATCTTGCTTAAGCATTATCATTAGTGTTAGTGTTATCCAAAATATTAATGGTATCATTTGCCAATATTACATTATCTTTTAGAAGGAATATTAGTGTTAACTTTTATTATCACTATTACCTTATTATCTTTGGTTGATGTTGACATTAATTTTAACACCTGCTTGCACATCTATATTTTAGGTCATACTAAACTTATATGAATAATATTTCTTCTTGATTCAAATCCTTGTTGTGCCTATAACACACACGCCTTGTTTCAAATGGGGACCCTCTTTTTGATGTCTTGTTGGGTTGCTTTTGTTGTCATCTCATTTTGTGTGCCCCCTATTTTGAGTCCTAAAGTCATTATCTTAGGTTTACCAAGTTTAACCATCCCTAAAATTTCTAGATCATTGGCCTTCACAGAGTACCCTTGGCAGTTTTCCTTGAATAAATTTAAACTATCATCCTTCACCAACTATAGGTCTGCCCCTATGGGCTACCCTTGGTAGAATTTCATCATGTATTTGTTTTTCATGCGATGGTCGAGTTGATCTGGCCATTTTCCCTATGGGCTCCATAGTCTTCATGTCCATTTCTCTAATTGTTCCAAATGGCGAATACCAAGCTACCACCCAACATGGGGGCTCTGTCGCTCCCACCGTTAGTTCTTTCAAAAACCATGCTTACCAACTTTTCTTGCCAACATACTGCCATTTAATGACAACATTAAATGCATGAAATTCTATAAATAGGTGAGTTAAAACATCATTTTGACTGAAATTCCTTTCTCAAAAGTTGTCAGAGCCCTCCAGCTTATGCCACCTCTATGCCCACGAGATCCCATGGTCATTCGAGCTTTGATCATTGCCTTATGATTCATCAACCTCAAGTGGATTGCTAAGGTAAGTCTTTCATCATCGTTCACCTCATGGTTTTTCTTTAAAATTTGGAAAGTTAAATATTTTAAGAAATAAAATCTCAAAATACGTAGGAAACCCCGTGGCACACAAAACCCATGTCTCCAAATTTGAAAATCCCTTTGAAATTCCTTTGTTGGGCACATGCAAAAATTAAGGCCCTCGTCGTCATTCTTGAAATAGGGAAACCAAGCCCTTGTTGCCCACAAGACCCTCACTGTCATTGACTTGAAACATAAATTTTGAACCTTGAACAAGTTGTTGACACTCATTTCAAGCCTACTCATGCGGATAGATGCTGCCATCATTTGAACTTTAAAAAAAAAAATCTTAAGTTGCGGGAACTCCAATGACCTCTACGGGCCCTGCTTCACGAAATTTCATATATAAATGGTCCATGCCTTCATTATTTCTAGAACGGTCATCTCACCTTTCCCTTCCACCTTGCAGGCTCTGTGGGTCCATCTTTCGTCATTTTAGGGATAAAACTAAGAACTTGGCTAAAATAGTCTGGGAGTCTATTAGCCATCACGATTCTACTCTTGCGGGTTTCCCCATGTCGATGGCTCTTTTCATTTGTTGTTGTCAAATGGATGTCATGCACCACCCTCTTGCTCCATGGACCTCATGAAACCTTTTGTTGTTAGACCAATGTTTACCCTCACAGACCATTGTGGACCACCTCATATGGACTCCCATCTATCAGCGGTCATTGTTTGCAACATCCAGTTTCAAATTGGGAACCTTGCCTTTCCATTCACTAGGCAAGTCTCGAGCCCTCCCTTGCCATCCGGGTCATGTTCCTTATATTTTACTAAGTGTTGGACCCTTGTAGGCTGACCCTTGTGGGCCAACATCTATGGGCCGTCCCATGCTTCACGTTGTTTCCAAATGATTAACTACCCTCAGTCATCCACTTTGCAGACTCCACATGATTTATATCTTTTTGGCCCATTTGCACAAAACACCAAGTAAAATCTAACTGCAGGCCAACCTCTACGAGATTCCTTCTATGGGCCACTAATTCCTATACATTGTCCCCAAATAGCCAAGGCCAACCTGCTACCTGATATGTGGGGTCTAATCCTCCTGCCACCAGTAATGCATGTCGATGACTTTGGCAAGCCCGAAGGCATAGACCACTACCTGCAGGCCACCGTCTCATCTTCGCCATTTCACAATGGTCATCACGTAGCTACCTTTCATGGGTTCCTACCCACATTCTTTGGTGAACCTTAAACTTTTGAAGATGATTTGATGGTCATCCTGGTGCCCGTGAGTCCTACCTTATAAAATTTCATTAGTGGTATTTTGCCTTGGCAACGCCATTTCAAATGGTGGACCCCCAAAAGGATGCTAGCCCAGAGAAGCTCGCATCCTTGGGCCTACATTGCTCAATCTCTCCCGATCAAAAGGAAAATGGTTATTTTTCAAGAAATGTTGTGATCCTTAAAAGATGAATTACTTGATCTAACTTTTATTTTGTAGGGTTTTGTTGATGCTCCCCTTGTTTTATCTATGAATATGATTATGGTGTTTGTTCCTATAGGA
Organism: Sequoiadendron giganteum; assembly: GCA_007115665.2. Lineage (NCBI taxonomy): Eukaryota > Viridiplantae > Streptophyta > Pinopsida > Cupressales > Cupressaceae > Sequoiadendron > Sequoiadendron giganteum. Next base: position 118,936,099 of record CM021102.1, read on the forward strand.
TTTGTGGAACCAGCTATAGGACCATTGAGGGTGTCCACGTAGTAAGAAAAATAAAATAAAACTGCTAAGGCCCCAAGAGGGAAAGAGGAAAAGGATCATACGAGGTTCCAATTTCATGGAGTGGAGGTCACCTCTTGAGTCACCACAGAATGGGACAAGATTTCAGACACCAACCTCAGTCATGTCAATATCGATGAATTCAAACAAATGGTGATAGTTAACCCAACTACAAAGAATGTGAAAAGAATAAGGAAGAGTGTACTGGCTAAGGCAGCTAGCTTCCCACCAACTCTTGTGGCCCTAGATCTAGTAATGGCTTATAGGGAAGCTTACCAAGAGAAGAGTAGGAAAATTATAGACCAAGATGATCAGGTGTTCATTGATCTCTCCACCAAATCTATAACACAAACATTTTGCATCCCCACTCATGACCCTAAAAAACAAACATCAATATAATATGCAGAGAATATGTGGAAGGTGGACCCATTAAAGTGAAAAAAGTTGATCAACCAACACTGGTTGAAAGATAAGAGGGGAAATTAAAACAAGGTGCCCCATGAATTATTTAGAAGTGACTTCTATGAATATTATCACGATTTGGTGACTTTGCTAAGCAGGATCATGGGCATCCCGACTGCAACATTCTTCTTCGATTAGATGGTATACTTCATTGAAGAGATTATTCGAGGCACTGCCAAGTTTGATTGGGCTTGGATGATAAGAAATAATCTACATGAGAAATTCATAGTGATGAAGAAGTCTCATCAACTCTACATGACCTCCTATCTGGTCTATATTTTCCCTAATGCCACCCCATAAAGAGGCCTATTTATGGCACAAAGCACAATTATAGGAAGGGAATTGAAGGTATATGATAGATTCCCACAACTCTAATACAAGAACTTCAAGAGAGATTATTGTATGGTGAACAATGAATTCATTGGGCACATCATCAGGCTTCTTGGAGGGGACTTCAAGAGAAGAGTCAACCAAAATGCTCATTCCTTCATCGAGTGGTCTGGATTCCTTTTTATCTAGTTTTTGGGCTTTAGCAAAAAACCATACAAGCTATCCCAATATTTAAATAACTGGATCATTTTGTTAGAAGTGTTAAGACAATTGCAAAATTCCCACACTCTTGTCATAGGCAAGCATCAAGAAGTAGTGCCTTATCCCCTTACATTCATGCAAGGAATGTATGCTCTCCCAACCAAACATTATGAGAAGGAGCTTTTTGAATACAATTTGAGCTAGTACACTTCTCGGCAAAGAATGGACCCATACAAAAAGTTGAAGAGGTTTGTGGGGAAGGAGTATGCCCATCTAACATCATATTGAATATTTTTGGGCCAATTGTAGGGATGATAAAGAGGTATGAATGAGATATTATATGTGTATGACGACATACTTTTTTAAGACTATTAAGATACTCCTGATAGTAGATCAAATTGTCAAAGATGAAAGCATAATCATAAACCCAAGATTTGATGGTGTCGCTAATCTACCATTTCCTACCATAGATTGGAATGAGGAAGAGGTCAATGACCTCGATATTCTAATAAAGCCAATTGGGCATAGAATGAGACAATGGATTGATCCTCAAATCACTCAATTGAAACTTCAAGGATTTCAACTTATCAAAATCTCAAAGATGAGCTTGAAAGCAAGACAAATAGTGGTGCTACTACTACAACTGAAGAAGATCTCAAGTCTCCTCCAACCAATAGGTCTCAGAAGAGAAATGAAATATGAGAGCATCAACCATAACATAAAATCTATTGAAGGAAGTCATTAGAGGTTGAGACCTCAAAGAAATCCAAGATATCGAGTGAGTTCTCTGAAATTCCTACCATCCAAGAAGACCCAATGCATGAAGGGGGAGAAGAAGAAGAAGATGTCAAGGAACCTAATTCACCACATGCTACCTCTATCCTTTCCACTACCACCGTTGACACTACCATCACTCCTCCCCTAATATCTTAGGCATTGGTAATCTCCTTCCCACCTGCGGTGGACATCTCGGTGCACCTTGCCTCCACTTCTCCTACTATGCCTATCATGGTAAGAGATTCATCCTCTACCACAACTTCTCCACTATCCTCTTCCTCAGTGTCTCCATTAATGGAAGCTCCTCTAGCCTCAATTTTGACTATGCCAACCCTCACTCTTCCAGAATCATTTTCCAAACATATTCAAGATATTCCTTTGAAGTTCAAGCCATTGCTAGTCTCCCTACCTCTCCTCCAACAGAGCCACCCAGGATGAAGGTGACAATGCAAATATCAAAACGATTGGAGAGATGAGAAAGCAAAACAACTAAAAAAGAAAAGGATGTTGAGCTCGATGATTCCTTCAAAGATAAATACCATGCGCACCCAGAGTATGAACCCCTAGTCATCAATAAGGTGGTATATGAAGAGGAAGAGTAGTCACAATCCTCAAAGGAAAAGGATGTTGAGGAAAAAAGTGCCAAATATGTGATAGAATCTTTCGACCCAAAGATCAAAGAGGAGTTTCCCAAACAACTCAAGAGTGTTGGAGAGGAAATGGAGAGGAAGTCTTCTGATGAAGAGAAAGAAGCTAATAAAGTCATAGAAATGTCTATAGATTCTCCACCGAAAGAACAAGACAAAGACCTTGGTCACCAAGAAGAAGTACCTACTAAGAGGGAAGAGCGGGAAAAGAAAGAAGATAAGGATGAAGAAGAGGTCGAAACACAAAAAAGCCCTGAGGAAAAATGTCATGAAGATCCCAAACAAGGAGAAGGAAAGGAACCCACAAGAGAAGATAGCCTCAAAGAAAAGGAAAATATAATATTCATCTATGATTCTGATGAGGAGGTTGACGAGAAAATAGAGGAGGCCTCAGATCATGGAGGAAGAGAAATCCAAAAAATTCAATGAGAAGAGGGTGATCATGAATCACCAAAAGAAGGGTCTCAGATGCTAGAGTGGATAGAGAAGCAAATACAAATGAAGATCCTGACCCCTATGGATCCCAAGGCAAGAATGGAGGCAATCCTGGCACGAGCTCAAATAGGAGGAAAGAAAGAAAAGAAGCCAAAAGTCAGATCACATATCACAATGGATGCATCAGGATCCTAGATGATGAAAATCACCACCTCGTTAATGGATAAAGAAGGAGGGGTGACCTATAATGTCTCCACTATTAATTTGGGTATAACCATAAGGGAGGTAAAAATAGATCAGCTTCATGATTTCATGGCTACAATCGTTCACAAAATGAATAATGACCAATCCTCCAAGGAGGAATTAAAAGCACAAGTGGAAGACCTCACTACCGACAATACAATAGTGGTCCTCTATAGAAGAGCTTCCAATGACATCATCAGCCCCACCATTGCTACTATCAAAGGACCACATGGATAATCTAGTGAAAATAAAGAATTGGTAAGAGGACATCGAAGATTGGTTTCAGTGTGTGATTTATAATGGTGATATGGGCATTGGCCACATCATCCAAACAATAAATAAGTTTTGGGACCTACAAAAAAAACTAGAGTCTGTCGAGAGGACCTGCCATCTCTTGATGAAGCTATATAGGATCACCTACCCTAAGCTTGAAGACATCCTTAATATACCAGAAACATTATGGGAAAATGAGTCAGGTTTGGCAAAGAATGATTAGTGGTTGGCCGAGACATGGAAAATGAGCTTAGACCACAAGAAGGAGGTCTTGCAACAAGTGCTCCATGAGGCACAACTCAATTTGGAATGGGCCAAGGAACATAGGTTGGATGTTGGGGATTATCTCAAGCTTATGATGAACTATGAGATGTTGGCCCTCGAGCTCAATGCAGGGAAAATTAGGCCACATTTTTATAAGAAAATGGAGCAAGGGACAATAGATTTTCTAATGTCGGATTTTATGGATTTTTTGCCAATTCCTCCATCCAGTTTGAACAAATTGCCAAGGTTGCACCTAAATGTCTGAAGAATTGGAACACAAATGATAGGCCAGTCAAAGAAAATATCATTTTTTTTTCTTCAATCAAATATAATGGAATGGGATAATCTTTGAGTATTGATAGGAAAATTCATGGAGTATGCCACATTACAAAAGGAGGCTGAAAATCCTGTCATTGATGATGAGTTCCTCACTGTCTAGCTATAGCAAAAGGAAATAAAATAGAAGATAAAGTGTTACAATGTTGGACACTAGAAGACAAAACAAGCTAAAGGAAAAAATATATTTTAAATTGTAAGATATTTGGGGGTAGATGAAACCCTAATTTGTAGTGAATCTTGGCCATACAATGAGATTAAATCTTGGAAACTCATTTTTTTTTTTGAGCACTATAAATAGGTATTCTCCTCTCGTTTTCAATAGAGAGTTGAGTTGTAAAGACATGCTGCTGAAATTCTAATAGAAGTTCATTGATTTTGGTGGATTCTTGAGTTTCATGCATGTTTCATGATTCTTCTCCTCCTAATTAGTGGATTTGAGTAACTTTACTTTGTTGTTCTATGTGTTTTCATGCTTTAGAAAATTAGTAAATGTTGTTCATTGATGCTGAAGAATTCTATTGTGTTGATACCCTTCATTGTTCATGTTTTTTGTTGCTTTTTGATGATAAATAGAAGTTTAAAGCTAGTCTGAACATAAACCTATTTCTGCACTAAAATTCCATCTTTATTCATGCCCATGGTGAATGGATGGTTGAAAATTTGTAGACCTTAGAAGATATCACTACTTCCATGATAATGTAAGTCAATCTGGTTAAGTGGAACTTAGTTTCATGTAGGTTGTCCACTGTAGTGTCCTCCATTATCACTGTTCATCAGTACTTGCAGATCTCGAAACTCCCTTGTTTCCCCGCCCTTGTGACCTTTCTTTGAAATATTAATTTAGGAAAAGTTTAGATATCATTGTAAAGCCAAATCCGATGATAAAAGTGGAGTTCAAATTGTTGTTCCAAACTTGCAGAAATTACACATCAGCTCTAATATCTTAGGAACTCCATTTTAGGAACCAATCTTCCTCCAACTTAACATACATAAGGCTGTCTTGTGATTACCAAAAAATCACACTAAACCAATTGAGATATTCCAAGAAATTCATGACTTAACACCCAAGAGACCTTGGGGTAGTAATTTATGACTTGTTTGTGGATTTCTACCTTTCAAGAGAGGTGATGCACCTATGCACTACCTGTGTTGAGAAGTGCAAAAACACCCATGAACAATCCTCACATCCATTTTAATTTTTGTTGGAGGTTCCTACTCATTACCTCATTACATGCTTGTCATAAAATGTATTTTATTAAAATTTATTCCCTAAATTGGGTGATTGAAACCCTATTCCTTTTCCAATGCTATGCGATCTATTTTTGGAGATATGGTGTGAATGAGGTGGTGACAAGAGGGAAGGCATGTATTTTGGAAAATGGCAAGGGTGAAGGTTGGCACCACAAAAGAACTCATTGGTTGCTACGATAGTCATGATGATGCTAGAAGAAGGAAACGAGGAGGGGGGATGGTATCCATTGAGGAGGTCACAACCTCCCTAGAGGGCCATGAATCCCTCAATGCAGACACACCCCTCTACTACAACATAAACATATTTATTTTGCAACTTTGTTGTGTTGTATTTCATAAATGAAATATTTGTTATTTGAATTCCTCAATCTGGATTCATGTTCTACCAAGATGGATGGTTTATCGGTAAATGATGGAGGAGAATTTTCCAATATTCTAGTCACTGTGATAGAAGGCTTAATGAATATTGAACAAGGAACAACAAAGATGAATTTAACAAGGGCTGCTGTAAATTCTTTTGTGCATGAATGGGGTTATTTTTTTTGTTGTAGGAACTTCTTCCATTTTGCATATTTTTTATTAGATTTTCATTTCCTAATTATTATTATTGAATCATTTCAAAATAATTTTCATGGTCTCTAACTAGGAAAGTTTCTTTTTTGTCTATTATTAAATTTATTTTGCATTGAGGATGCAAATATATGAATCAGAGTTTGAAGCTTGTTTCTTGTTATCACCTATGGTGAAGTGTGTTTCAGACACACAAAAACTTGTATGAGTGTACATATCATTTAGGGTATATTTCTACCAATTTTAATCCAATTCTAGAGTTCCTAAATTAGTTTTTGGCTTACTCTATTTTCCTTATTTCGTTGATTTCTACTGCATTTCATCTATAGAATCTAACTAGAACTAGGCTTCATTCCATACCGGTATTAGGATAAGCTAAGGTTTTCTTGCTACTGAGATATTTTCATTCACAATAGAAACCAATAAACTACTAGGTAAAACTCATCCAATTTACCATGCACTATAAAGGTCATCTTCTAAAGAAACATTGACTCTGTAATATAACATATTCGATTTTTTCAGGAAATACAGTGCACCAATGAATATGCCCTTTTCAAGACTAAGCAAGAACTTCAAGAAAATAAATAATAAAATTGAGTAGCAGTGATACTCAATTTCCTCCTATTATTTAGCTCACTACTATATTATTTTGTTCTTTCTTTGAACATTCTTATTGCAGGTCTTTTTCAATTTCCCTACTCATTCTATCAGTATCCATTCTCAACCAACATTTAAGGAATACATCAAAATTGCATAAATCTTTCTTGACATTACAACATGTGGAATTTTTCTTCTAGGAATATAATAGTATGTGAAGTTTCCTTGTCATATGAACACACACTTCTAGAAAACCCATTTCTTTCCTTAATAAATATATAGTCATATCTAATGCAAAAGAAGGGTAATAATGCTTCCAAGAGAATGCACAAAGAACATGAATTTTATTTATTCTTTTGTTCACTTATTTATTGATTTAAATAATTTTTCCTTCCCTTTTGATAGTTAGACGAATTTCAAATCTAATGGCAGTCCTACACATTGCTACACATATAATCACTATTATATTACATTCACTGTTTTGCAAGCATTGGAAATTATATTTTATACAATGATTTTGAAAGAACAATAATGCAACTCTTAGAGGCTCACATTTTAAAAATAAAATACAAAATTTACACACTTTTTTCATTATAGCTAGGTCCATTTTCTAGAAGAAATAATAGAAGAAAATATGAGAATAGCCATTAAATTCCCTAAGACAACACTTCTTTTGTAACATGTTTCCTACACATAGCACACAACACCACTCCTTGACCAATGGAAGCTCTCCTACTCAACCATAGGGCTGAAACAACCCACCCCCAAGTCGGGGAAAGACCATGGTGACATGACTCAACAAAAATCAAAGACTCACAACCAGATCCACATGTACATAATGCAATCGCTCTAGCAACAAAATAAACAACATACTTAATAAAAATAACTTTATACCAAGAAATATAGTACAAGAATTAGGCACCAAATTTTTACACTACTCAGGACTAATTTTCATGAGCCCCAATTAGGGGGAGTGGGGACATCTACAAGGGAAAAAGAAACTCACAATTCTGACAATTACAATCACTAAAACCCATAAACTATAACTCATAGCAACCTCCAATTTCTCATTCCAAACCTCTCTTCCACACCCCAATCTTCTCCATAGTTCATCTAACATACCAAATAGTCAATTTTTCACAAACCGAGCTCCTTGTCAGGGTACTCATACCCACATACCATCTCCCTTCCCCTGGACATCTCTCCGACTCAAGACCCCTCACAAACTGAACCTTCAAGAAACCATGAAGATCCATGAAACATGACAACACCCCCTATAGAAAACCACCAAAAAATTCACATAAACTAGTCCAAAACAATTATAGCCACAAAAACTCACATAAAAATTTCCCAAAACAAATACAGCCACATCAACTCACATAAACTTGTCCAGTTCACATCTTTTTTTTCCTTTCCATAGAAATCAGCACAAAAGAAATAGAAATACCAACCTATGGACCTTCAAATTGGAAATGGAGAGCACAAGAAACAACACCCCCTTTTTCTATTCCTTCCTCCCAAGGAGATAGCCAAAAGGAAATTACAAGAATCGGGACTACTATATTGAAAATTAGTTTTTCCCAAATCAAAATCTTACTTAAAACTTAAACACCTATGATTAATTATGCAAGATACAAGTGTTGCCTCCCCCTTTGAACACACTTCCCTTTTTTTTGGTGAGCCAACTCTTAAAACATGCCTTAACTTGGAATTTCGTCACTTGTAGAAAGTGCTTTCAAAAAGGGGGCCTAAGGCTTCCAAATTGATTTTTAAACTCATAAGCTGACTCCCAGGGCTAAACCTTATGACCCAAGGTCAATAAAATACCACAAAAACATAACTAAAACACTTTAAATCACTTCTAAAATTTGGTTTAAAATATTATCACAACCAATTACAAGAGCATGGCACTGGACAATATGACATGACAATACACTTATTGACACAACACATAATAGCACATCCCATTCGATCATGAAAAATGTCACCTTGTTGCTTCCCCCAAGACCACTAGCCAAGGACCATCCTACATACTTAACCACAATGTTAGTCCATCATGATATCCATGTAAGAACATTTATAGAGCTACACAACTCATTGCAGTTGTTCACCATATGACACAAGTGCCATATTATTAATAAAATCAATTCCAACAAAGTAAATCACAATTATGCTACATTCACTATCGACAAGTCTATCAATCACATTAACATATGTTCATAATAAAATGATAAAAAATCATTATTTTAGGTCCATTAACAACATAACACCACAAAACCGTATCAATGAATATCAACATACATGTATAAGTATAATATATCTATGATAGCATAAATATGTCAAGGATAGAGTCCATGATATAGAAGTATCCATAGCAATGAAGATCAACATACATGTGTAAGTATAGGATATATATGATAGCATCAATATGTCAAAACCTATTTTTACAGATCATACAAAGCTACATGAATCATATAATCCCTAGTATTGAAAAAGGTTGATCTCATAGTTTTCTTCCTTTTATGATTTATCTCATTATGATTTCTTATATATGCTATTTATCTCTTACAGTGTATTGTGTCTTTTGAATTTGATGAATCTAACAACTCTTAGGACTAGCTCCATATTCAATCTTGTAAAATCCTAATTTTGATAATGTCAATATTCTAAGTCAAATGTCATATTTGATTTACCATGGAAGTTTTTGCTTCCATCAGGTGCTATCATGACATTGAGATAGACTTAAGTTCCTATTTTTGGTCATTCATGATATTTAAGCTCCTATTTTTTTTTATTTTCTCACTATTTTTATGTTTTTAATTTCTATTATTTATTTCTCTAAACTTCTATTTTGAGAAAAAGCATCTGAATTTTGTGTGAAGGGTTTGTAAGGTGTAAACATGTCCCCACAAACCCGCAGTTTAAGACAACATTTGTGCTAGGTTATTTGGCAGCTCTAATCTGAAATCTTTCTTTTCATTTTTACATCCAAAATTTATTTATTCTCTAATGAGAGAGTAAAGGAAGAAAATGATGCTAATAAGATTTTGTATTTGATAGTTCCACTAAAATATTGACCTTATTATTCAAGAACCTGTAATTAAACCCGTTTAGATGATCCAATTAGAAGAAGTAAAAATCATGCAATTGAAATAGTTTAAGATGTTATTCCTTCACATCTCATTTTTCTCATAAGAATTTGACAGCACCAGCCCAAGATAGAAAATTGAATGGTGAAGATTTTCAAAACAGTTAGCATGTGCTACAAATTTTTAAATAATCTGTAGTTTTCTGTAGTTCAGAAATTGAGTTCATCACAACTATTATCAATATCTATAAGAGCTCCACTAATCTCAACTATTGTAGAGGCATCAAGATGTTAATTTCTATAGTGATGGATAAAATTAATTAATACAACTATTCTATTTAAACTCTAGAGCCACTGGTCAATGCAATTTGAGAAGATTGTTGAATAAAGTCTCTAATGAATTCACATTTTTGGTAACATATAGCCAAAGTTGAACATTACACCTTCAAATTTCATGATATGATGCTTGCTTTAAAATGGGTAGCAATTTTTAACTTCAGAGGTTTTCAATATATGACGTGTTCTCTCATCATTTTGGCAGCATCCCAAAAATTCATTGTCAACAATTCATTATGAAGTTTTAAAAATATTAATGCAGTTAATTTTTTGCCTAGTGAATTGTTAGCCGTGAATTTTACTTGGCAATGAATATTTTGTCAGTAAATAACTGGTGACGGTGAATTTTCCTAATACCCATTTTGACTAATTGTGCCTTTTGGTTGAAACCTATACTCATCATTCATGAAGCTATTTTGATTTAGCTATGATATTGTTTGCATTGAAGGGTACTTCCAAGTCTGTAAATCTAGAACTACTTCTTGAAAAGAGACTCTATTTCAACTTCAATATAGTAGGAAAATTCCATGAAAAAACAAAATTAATTGAATTTCATTTCCAACCCTTTCAACATCGTAGCAAATTTTTCAATTCATTCATTCTACTTTGTCACATTCTGTTGAAATTTGTGGTTTGCAAGGATAACAAGAAGAAAACCTCTGAACCCTATCCCTCCATAATATCAATACCAACCAATATTTACACACATTGAGCATACCAAATCTAATATTTAGGATATTTGGCACATGGAATAAATAATTTCCAAAATAGATCTATGAAAGAACTCAGTCGATTTGCATCTTCACATTCAGATCCTACCATTGAATCACTTAGATGGTGTAAGGATTCAATGGATTTCTTCAACAAATCTCTCTTTTTCTCCACAAACACCCTTACAACCTATTTGTGTTGTACTCTTGGAATTTTAATTCATTTGGTGTCTTCAAACAAGCATTATTTGTGGATTTTGAAAGTAACACAATAAGAGAATTCTACGCATTCTGCTATTCTTGCATGTACCTAATTTCATTCTTCATTTCTAGAAGTTATATGTGTTATTCACACACTTGCACCAGAATTTGGATTTCTGCATACAAAATTAATTGTAAAATCATGACCTTATTACAATAGAGGATCGAGAAAACATTCTCCAAATATCAAATTTGATGTAGGTAATAAACCATAGGTAATTTTTAGAAAATTAATTTCTGCAATGATGGATAAAATACATTTCAATTTTACTTAAAATTTGTGCTATTCTATGTGAGAATTATCTTGTCAGGATTCACATTCTCCTACTTTGAAGGTTTATGTTTGCATCTTATGGAAAATATGAGGCATTTTACAAAAGATGTCAAATATCTTTGACCGAATGCCAATTTTTTGAGTTGTAGAGTTAGTCCACACTACATACTTATTTGCAAACCATTGAATCTGCTCTACTAATACCTAATGTACATTGCTATAAATGACTGCCACATGATAATTTTTACTGCATTCATGGGTTTATAACTTGTAAAATTTGTAGCCCCTTTCTATAAGTTTATTGATCATAGTGATTGACTTGGTTTGTTGTCTTTAGGGTGGTTAATTTAAGACTGATTTTATGTGTTCTTATGCTTGATTTTTTCTTGCAATATGGAGATTATCTTCCCTATTCTATTAAGTCCAAAATATTTAAAATTATTTAAATCTTATTAATTCTAATTATATTAAGTTTTCTTCTAGACATTAGAAGAGGTGAGGTGATTCATTTATGCAAATATAAGTAATTTTAAACTATTTTTTTAACAACACCAGTGACATTGACATGATTCCTTCATTCTTAATTGCAAACTTCATTCTCTAATACCTTGGTGTGAATCTTGAGGAATTGATACATATTTGTGAATATAGCGAGGAATCAAAGATAATTTCATGAAATGCACATCTTTGGTCAAATAAACATAAGTTGTTGGTAGAAAGTATCAATTAGTCAAATATAGTTGAAGATAGTCCCTCAACACTATGCCTCTTCTCCTTGGAGTGGCGAGGAGAAACCATGCTCTCTCGTAGACAATTCAAGAATTCTTTGTAGGAGAGCATGGTTTCTCCTCACCACTCCAAGGAGTAGAGACTAACACCACACACAACCAGATCTGAACACTGAAGGAAACCTACAACTATAGCTTGGAAGTCATTCACACATCACCAAAAATTTCAATTGAAGCAAATGCCATTATTTCCAAAGTGGAAATCTCCAACATAGTTAGCCTCTACAGAGAAAAAAAAAGCTTTCTTGAGCCTCTTAATGGACTATTAGGATTTGAAGGAAAATACAACATAGTTAAGTCCATAGTGCAAATTCATACATATTTGTGAATACAAGGAGGCTTTAAAGAGAATGTCATGAAATGCACATCTTTGGTCAAATAGACATAAGTTGTTGGTAGAAAGTATTGATTAGTCAAATATAGTTTAAGGTAGTCCCTCAAAACTATGCATCTTAAGATTTTATGACTAGACTAGTTGTAATTCTTTAGAAAATTTGGAGAGGTATGCCCCTTGGAAGGGCAGATCCTAATTTTCTTTTAAGAACTTATTAGTTAATGATGTTGTGTATTTTGCAAATATGAGGTTGATCCTCCATAGGCAGGAATTCTTGTTGTGGGTTCAAGTAATTTTTTTTAGCATTTTATATGTTATTATAAGTCAGATGGGACAATTGAAGATAAGAAAAATTGATAGCCATGATGCAAATTTAAACCATTGGTTGTTGTTAAGATTAGTTTAATTTTCAAATTTAAAATGTTGACTATTGGATGAGGTAAATTGATTGTTGATTGAACCCTTGTATGTTTGAACAACTGAAAAATGACATATCCGAAGATCAGCTAATGAACAATTTGTTGTTTGTTCATTTATGTCAGTAACACTTAGCTATGATCATTGAGTCTTTGATGGTAAGTATATCTGACCCTAGTCTTTGCTTTCCTTCAGTCAAATTAGTTTACACAAAAGGTTATTAAATAAGAAAACCATTAAATTCTCATTTTTAAGACAAATATGTAAGAGCATAGCCACTAGGAAACTTTAGTAAAGAGATGACGAACAAGTCTTTGTTCCCATACCCAATTCTGGTGATTGTATTTGTATATAAAATTGTTTACTTTAGTAGCATGATTTGAATTGTATCCCATTCTTGTACTAGAATGTGCACCCTTGCATCTTAAAGTGTTTGTGTAAAATAATTCCTATTATTTTGCATCTTCCACTTTGCATGTGAGCAGTATAATTTCCCTTTATATTATTAAGTTGAGTGTTTTTTCATTTTCCTATTCATTTTGATAGTTAATTGCATTTATTAGGAAAAATTGGTTCTCAATGGCTTGGGGAATTTAAATAATATATTGAGGATCCTATGACAATGCTACTCTAAACAAGTGTTAGAAGGAGATGGAAGTAGATCAAGTGATTGGTTGTAACAATGGCCAAAAAATAGACAAATCAAATACATTGAAGCAACAATCGAAACTAGAAAAATCAAGGAGGTGGAAGGTCTAACTAGAGAGTAAAACTTCTATTATGATAAAATTACAAAGAAATTTCTTATGGAAGCATGACTTCCATATGCTCGTCCACTGATAAATGTTTGTGGTCGGTTTGGATTTTTCCACTGTCATGTTCAATAAATCTTATCAATCAAGGTATATGCAGAACATAGTTCTCAATCCATACTGAGTATTCATGATGTGAAGTCTACATAGGAGTCTTTCATATGACCCTTAGGCTTAATTTTTCAAGTATTTCTTTCATGTTGTGGAGTTTTATAAGCAAAAAAATAGAGCATTGTAACTCAGTTTTCTCAGTCACAACATTGAGAAACACAGTTTGTCACACATTTTTCAAAACAAATACATACTCAAGTCTTGTATTTGTTGTAGAAACACCTTTTTTCAATAAAAATTCAATATTTTTCCTTCTTAATAGTTGTTTCATTATGTGAAAATGAATGATTGATTATGTTTTTCTATGTTTTATGTTTAAACCTCAAAAGCATTGTCTCATTTCCAACACTTTTAGGAATAAATCAGCTATGAAAAAAACAATTAAATAAACTACCAACTGATAGAAATCAGTGAATAAATATTAAACATGATTCAAATTTCTACATACATTAAGATAAACTAAAATTATAAAAGCTAAAATGGAATAGTCCTCAACTGAAAAACACTTTAGGTAGACACAAAGTATGAACTCAAGCAAATAAATAGAGATAAATGCATAGAAAAGGAAAAAATGGTACAATTTTATGTATTCAGACTCTATTCTTCAAGAAAATAACATACTAAGGTTTGTGTGTTATAGAAAATCCATTATTCCTTTTGATTTGTGTATTAAGTGATGAATAATAAAGAGAGATCTCTCCTAAACAATGCCATGTGGGGCTGAAATATGAAAATCCAATCCCAATGACATGCATGTTGGAAGTATGGAAGTATGTCATTGTTGATGCAATTTGGCAACATGAGCATGAAGTGTACATACATCGGCTGAATTAGTTGACCCAGTGTTTTTATTGATGTCATCATTGTGGGGAAGTATTTTTGGTTTCATTTGTACAACACTAACTATACCGAAAATCTAATCTATCAAGAGTTTCACTAAGTGTTCTCTTTTTTTGAGATGTTGTGGTTAGGTGATTTAGTTTTTGGGTCTACACTTCACTAAAAGAAGAGGTATAACTCTAAGCTTTTAATCATACCATGAATATTGGCTTATACAACTGTATTCAAGATCTTGTGAAGTTTTGTGAAGTGGATTGGAAGATATCAATGATAGAGTTCAACTCTATATATCACCATCATTTATCTATTCAGTATATATGTGTGGGAGGCTATACATTTCCTTAACAAGAATGTTTTTCTATTACAGTTCTAAAGATAGTCTCACTCATGCCTATGAAGTGTGAATTTGAAGGAAAGATCAAATATGGAAGTTTCTTGTATGGAGAAGTGTATGTATGATTGTTTTTTTTTGTGATTAGGTCCAATTCCTAGCTGACCTTATACACGATATGTTTTGTGAAGATTAAATATACATTGTGGATTTTTTTAGGATCTATTTTAGATCCATGCTGACCTAAATTAAGTATTACACATTTTTCTTGGGCGTGAGGATGAATTTGAATAATATGTGGTGCTGACATGGCTAAAATAGTGCTACATATAATTAGGCTGACCTAATTGATGTATGCAAATGTAATTGGGTATATATGTGTGAAATAGTTTTGAGTTGATAAAAAAATAATTATGAGTAGAAGTGACACATAAAGTGTGAGTGGTCTCATATGATGCGAACATGTGAATTTGGAGGTGAGAGATTAGAATAAGAGAAAAGTTGTTGAGAGATTAATGAGCTGAGTAGTACTTTGTATTTCGAGCTTCAAAGGAGCTAAAATTCAACACAAGGGAGTTGCACTTTGTATCAATTCATACTTTGGAAATGAGCCATTTTTGTTTTATATTTAACTTTGATTGCGAGCCTTATAAGGACAATGTGTCTTGGAAGTGAGCCCCTATAATATACTATGTATGGATATAATATATTGTGAGCTAATCCTCAATGTGGTTTTTCCCATTTTGGGTTTTCTAAATAAAAATCTTGGTGTTGATGTGGTGTGTGACTTTATAGGTGATTCATGCTTTCATGATTTATTTATGTTAATATGGTTTGGTGATTATATAAGTTATACTCAAAATTTTATGAGAATACTAATTCACTAGCCCCCCCTTCCCAGTATTATAATGTTCAACAATTGGTATTAGAACTTGGTTCCTTTAGAAAATCCTAATAACTTGAGGAAGATCTTGGAATTTTGAACACATGGCTGACAAGAAGTGGCCTATTCCTCTAAAATAAATTTTTGAAATTGAATATGAAGAAGATGACTTCATGTTTAACAAAGAATAACTTAAGGCTTCCCTTGAAGATCTTGACGGAGTTGAAACTGAGAACAAAACTCTGAAGGAAAGCCTAAGAGAAGAAAATGAATGCATCAAAAAGATGAGAGAAAAAATCAAGAAGTTCAAAGAAAGACATAGGGAAGTCAATATATAGTTGAAGTGAGAAAATGAAGAAATCATCGAAATGAAAGTGAAAATGGAAGAAAAGGGGAAGATTGAAGAATTTTTGAATCCATTGGTACAAAGAAAGACTAAAGAATGATATATACTTGAACAAGAAGTGGTAAATCTTAGATCTGATCTAGAAAAGGAAAGAATACAAGAGGAGAAATTCAAAATAAATACTACAATGCTTGATCAATTGATTGAAATACAAAAACCCTCTAAGGAAAAAGGTGGCTTGGGACTTGAAGAAGGACAAAGTTCAAAACAAATTAGACACCTAAAAGCTTGACAATCAAAAGAATATTTAATGAAATAGGAGACAGTTCATAAATCAAAGAAGTAATACTAGAAGATCTCCTATCAGACAAAAAAAATCTCAAAGGTTCCCATCTTTCAATGTTTTTTTTTTCATGCAATAAATTTGGACATAATGGAACAGGATGTAGGAGTTGAATGAATCAAAATGTTGGATCATTCTCTGAAAAATGTTTTGCATGCAAGAAATATGGACATGGAAGTATTGAGTCCAGAAGTCAGATGATGAATATATATAACAATGGGAGAATGTTTCAATATTTCAATGGTTGTTGTTATACATGCAATGTATTTGTACATAAGGATAACTAATGTAGATCAACTATGAATAGAATTCAAATGAGTGTTATATGCTACTTTTACAACAAGCCCGGGCATATTTCAAGACTTTGCAGAAGCAAAAATAGAAGGAAATCCAATCTAGTAAGGAGGAATGAACCTCTGAAGAAAATTGATCCTACTCGGGTTAAGGAAATGGAAAGGATATGGAGAAAGAAAGAGGAGTCTTAGAAAAAAGATGAATTACGAGCTTCAAATGCATCTATGCCTCCCTCTAGTGTAGATAATTCACTTGAAAATTAAACCAAGGAATGGGAATAGGGGGAGCAATAAAAAAAATCCTAATAGCCCCTTGGAAATATAAGGTGTCAAGACATGACATGAAGATATATCATGAAAGAGGAATTTTTGAATCTATAGAAGAAAGTTATGGAAGAAAATATTGCAATGTGGAAGTTTGTAGAGCTTCTATAAATTAATTGTGATACAAGGTTTCAAAGTTTATCAGCATTTTTTGAAGCATTTATTGTTGAAGAATTTATTGCTATGGGTCAGATCATGGAGTTAAAATGTACTTAAGAAGATGAATTCAGTTGATGCGAAGGAGAAGTAAATTGAAGAAGAAGAAGAGGTGGAATTGAGGCATCTCCCAGAAGTAGAGCATCAAAACCCTATTTTTTTCCAAAGAAAATTCAAGAGGTATTTTGCATACTCAATTCTTCTTTGAAATTTGTATTTTAGATGTAATGGAAGAGTCAAAAGTAGTAAATGCCTTAGAGAGACCACAATCTAGAAATTGAAGAGGCATTCTTGGAATTTTTTGTTGGAAGATCTGGTGAGTGCATTTTCCTGCACTCCCTTTGGAGTTTCACCTACTGAGGATATATGTGCATACATTCATGGGAAAACAGAAGAAATATCCACTAATGAATTATGTGTTCTATGGACAAGAAAATTCGAAGAAAATGATGATTCGCCAAAATTGGAATACAAAACCCTAATTGAATATAAATTGGATGTGTGGTAGAATTTTCCACTGTTTTAATTCAATAAGAGGTACATTAGAATGATATTGAGTAGGATTCACAATGAATCTATCTAGATTAACAGTGCATATTCAATAACTAGGGAATAAATAAGGGATGTAACTAGTTTATGGTCCACTGGACCAATTCTAGAGTGAAAGTGTCAAATTCAATGAATTAATTGAAAAGACCAATGCAACTCTCGAAGGAAAGGAACTCATCTTGAAAAAAATTGGGAATCTGGCTATCCAATATGTTGTAATTCTTGTTGGACATAAACTCTACCTACCAAACAATAGCTATGCAGTCTCTACTACTACTACTCGCATTGCCTTAACATGATTGAAAATGGTGTTGATTATGATCTTTGTGAGTTACTCCGACATCACTTGATGAAGAATCTCAAGGAAATCAAAAGGAAAAGAAACCATAAATTTAGATATGGTACTTTGTTAATTTGGATATTTTTCTACTTCATGAAGGAAATATCGGTAATTGCAAAAGTAGAGTGGTCAAATATAGAACCAGTTTCATATCAGATAAGAAATCATAAGATAAATCTTGGTGAACCAGGTCTCAAGATGATTCTCTTGCATCATTCTTTGGAAAGTTTCAGATGAGAATCAATGAAAGAATAAGAATACCCAAGGGTGTGGTGGAAAGGTACTCCAGAGACATCAATTTCCTTGTCTCCATTGACTTTTTCTTCATGGAAGTAATTGAGCCTAGATATTTTTTGGATTTCTGAGTTGAATTATAAAGTGAATGATGAGGAAGCTATTCATTATGTAGAAGTTCTTCTAGGAATCCATAAGGACCTAAGCAGATCAAGCCTAGAGGATAGGTCTAAAACTAAAGCCTCTAGCAGTTCTAAGAGGATAGATAAGAATAGGAAAAGCATTAGTATTCCTCCGGTTGAGATTAAGAAAGATGCTATATAAAAGGAAGGAAGATTACAAAATGATGTGGCTCAACATGAAAATGAAAACATAAGTGCACATGACATGAATGAAGCCATAATTTTTTTACAAGAGGTAATTCCTGGTGAAAGCATTAATACATCAGGGTCTACTATAGAAAATCTTAGGAATATGGTAGGTTTTTTGAAAGAATACATCTCTAGACGAAAATAATAAATTGGAAATGGGTCTAAAGAAAGGACTATAGAGGAGAATCTAGAAGATATCAAAAATAAATGTGTAGGGGTGATCCCACAATACTAGTTTACTAGTTTTGGCCAAACTGGACATTGAATTTATTTTTTTAACAAAACCTTCACTTTCAAGCACCTATAGCTACTAAACCATGATGAATTTGAAGATGATGAAAACTAGTGTTTTGAGACATTTTATCTTAAGATTCTAAATATATATTTAAAAAAAAAAATTGGAATCAGTTTGCATTTATTTTTCCATCACCTTTGAAAACTAGTTTTTAACATTAAACACCATTTTTAAAGAGTGGTGTTCACCATATACAACATAAATTTTTTTCTATAAAGGATAAAATTCTATTTTTTTGAATTTATCTTTGTAACTATGATATCTAGCACATTCATTTGGTTTCATAGTGTTTTATAGAATATTTTTTCTTAATTAAATTTTCATTGAAACTAATTACAATTTAGACATAGGGGAACCGTATACAACATAAAAAAAATTGTATGTATCAAAATTCATTTTTTTTACTAGATCAAGGACATCAATATCTAGCACAAACATATTTTTCATTTTTTTTATAATCTTCTATTTTTCCACATGTGCAGAACAAAGAGCTTGATTTTTGGTGAAAAACCTATGTTTAATTAAACTAAAAAAATACATAATAAAACCAAAATATATTAAAATTATATTTGATGGATAGCTCGTTCCAAGGACTACCATCATCTAGTTGGGTTTGTGAAGTTTCCTTTATTTTCATCCTCAACTCTTGAGCTTTAGAAGGATATTTTTTATAGAAATTTGGTAGAAGTGGGGGAGAAGGGAAAAAATGGGGGTTTGAGAAAACCCCCCTTGAAGTGAACCCCCTTCGCTGAAAAGGGTGAAGGGGGGTTCACTCAAACCACCCTTTTTTTTGAATTTCTCTTTGTTTCCATTTTCTTAAACATGACAAAAAGGGGTCACATGAAAAAGGGGGTTCGAGCGAACCACTTTTTTGGGTTCATGTGAATTCCCCTCTTCGTGTGAACCCACAAAAACCCAAAATTTGTTTCATGGGAGCATTTTTTCAATTTTCCTTCCTCAACAGAATTTTAAAATAGTTTTGTCGGATCACCTATAGATGCACATCATAGAACCTTGAAGGGATTCAAGGATGTTCAAACTTGTGAAGAAGAAGAACAAAACTTAATATCATATTTCTTGATGTGGTCAAATTACACACAAAATACAAAGGATGCAATGTATCTGATTGAAATCAAATAAGAACACAAGCATATGCTTATGGTTTAGCAAGTGACAAGAACAATGAAAAGTGGTCTTACATTATTCAGTTGCATGATAATTTATTTTCTTTATGGAATCATAGGATAGAGACAATCAAATAATATGTGGCATAAAGGGACTTAATAAAGATAAATAATACCCCTATATCGAATGCCCTTACCAGTGTTGATAAAATCTTAGAAATAAAGCTCAACCCTAGCATTATGGAAGAATGAAAAGAATCTCTAATGAATCTTGAACTACTATGCAAGAATCTTGTAGATGCAAAAATTTCTTGGTAAGAAGGAAAATCTAGTTGGTAGGATACTTTGAAGAAACTCAAAGGATCCACATCTTCAGGTTGACATGTCTTTCCTTTGTCCTCATTTTTCCCCTTTTTTAAGAAGATGCATACATTTATATGTTTAAGGGAAGCATACTGGGCCCCTGCATTTCCTTTACCATTGATGTCAAAGGGGGAGAGATAGTGGAAGGAATTTATTTTTTTGTCAATCCACATGGAAAGTGATAATTACATTTTGGGATGGTTGGAAAACCTTTTGGATAATCAATTTTAATTATGAAATGGGGAGATAAGTTTAGAGGAGATAAATTTTGATTCATGACATAGAAAATGTATTTTTTGATATGCATATTGCCATCAATGACAAAGGGGGATATTGTTGGAATTTTGGAATTCTGTCATTGTTGATGCAGTTTGGCAACATGAGTATGAAGTGTAGATACATCATTTGAATCTGTTGACCTAGTGTTTTTAGTGATGTCAAAATTGTGGGGAAGCATTTTTGGTGTCATTTGTATAATACTAACTATAACGAAAATCTGATCTATTAGGAGTTTGGCTAAGTGTTCTCTTTTGGCAATGTGGTTTAGTACGCCATTTTTTGGGTCCGCACTTCACCAAAAGAAGAGGTATAAACTTGATCTTTTAACCATACCATGAAGACTATACTATATAACTATATTCAAGATCTTGTGAAGTTTTATGAAGCATACTGGAAGATATCAATGATATAGAGTTCAACTCTGTATATCACCATTTTCTCTTTTTAATGTAGGAAAATGCATACCCTTTCATTTTCACAATTTTCTGGGTATGTCTTGCTTTATTTATCCCTATTTATGTCTTTATTGGTCCTATTTTGCATCAACAAGCATAATAAATTAATGGATAAATCATAATTTAATGATTATGTCTGAGTGTCCCTAATTTTTGGGTCAGAACTAAGATGCCACCTAGGGCTTCTTTTGTCCCCTGAAGGTCTTGGGACCTTGGTTTCAAAGGTACCTTAAATGGGCCCCTTTTTGTGTTTAGTGCCCCAAGTTTTTAGCCTTGGGACTAACACACCACCTAGGGCATCTTAGTCCCCCTTATGCTTTTTTCAGGATTTAATTTCAAATTTTGGCAGGATTTAGCCTCCTTTAATTAATGAATTCATATGTCAAATTTTTTGGAAAAACAACGATAGGCAACTGAGAGGGGGGGTGAATCAGTTGTCATAGAATTTAAAACTTATTTAACCATATTAACCTTTAATCCCATATTTGATAAATAAAAATGAAATCATGGATCAACAACACATCAGAAACACATGACACCAAGATTTTTGTGTGGAAACCCTATTGGGAAATACCACAGTGGAGGTTAATCCACAATTTATACCTAGTTAAAAGTATAAGGAAAAATAAACAAGAACACATGCATTCAAGCACACTTCCTAAAGCTCACTGCTCAAAGAAGACACAATTTCTTACATAAAATTTTTAGATTAAATCCATCTAAAGAGACTAAACTAAGAAATTAGCTTCTTCAAAATTCTAATGATAGTTTTGGTTAAGCACATAAACACTTCTTCACACTTCACTCAAACTCCTTCACACTCCACTTTACAATCAAATGATCTGATCTCTATTTGCACATAGCACTCACACATGTTTCTTTACACACTTCACACATGTACATCTCAAATGAAGAAGACAATTGATCTTATATATCCACTTCATAGAATTAAATCAATAACTTTGTCGACCAAAAACAAAAGAATAAATGAATACAAACTATCGACCGAATTCATGAACAAATCTCAATGCGCACCAATCAAAGTCGGTCACAAAATAATGAAGACCTAAAAAAAAATCCTTGAACGTGAAAAACATTCAAAATTTAATCCATGAGGAACCACAACATGCTACAACCACCTTGTTGTCCAAGAACATGAAAACCTAAACATGCAAAGGAAAAATCTCTAATCACAAGCACACCAATCAACGTGGACATGCAATAAAGATAGATCATGATCTAGAAACATCAATGAACATCACACAAGTATACACAACAACTCAAATTACTAGAATTACATTCTCTTCTTCTAGGAACACCAGCTACTGTAACATAATAACTATAGGAACACATAAAATCACAACTTTCTCAAATTTTGATGCACACATCTGAAACCTCTAAAGTGTAAACTAGATAGTCTAAAAAAAAACCCTTTAAAGTGCAACTTTTGAATACAAACATACTAAAATTTTCATCATACTAAACTTCATAGCTTCATAGGCAGTCTTCAACATGTTTAATATAATTTTCTCAATATCCTCGACATATACAACCTTCAAGATATCAATTCTAATAATGTTGACATCAATGAAAATACATATCAGCAACACAACCACAACATCCAACAATCTCCCCCTTTGGCATTGATGGTAACACATGATATGAAAAATACCATCAACATAACTAGCTCTTCTCCAATAGTCTCCCCTTAGATACTATTCTTCTCCCTCTTTCTAGTATTACTGTTCTCCCCCTTTAACATCAATGGAAAAGTTACATATGCTCTGAACCACATATTTGAATAATCTAACTACTGCCCTTGAGTATCAACCGCCATAAAATCAATCTGAAATAAGATATGACTGTAAATGCATAAATTGATGCAAAGACTATGCATCTTAGTTCTGATTAGGAGGGGAAATCACCCCTAACTTCCCTCTGCAATACTCAAAAGTATCCTTAGGCAAAAACTTAGTAAAGATGTTTGTAATATGTTACTTAGTAGGCACATACTCCAGTTTGACTTCTCTATGACTCACTTTGTCTCTCAAAAAGTGATATTTGATAGATATATGTTTTTTCTTTGAATGAGACACGGGATTCTTGGAAATATTTATGGTACTTGAGTTATCAAAAAATATAGAAATTGAAGCATGACACTCAATTCAAATATCTCTTAGCATCTACTTCATCCATATTATGAGTACAATTGTTTGCAGCAGCAATATATTCTACATCACTAGTAGATAAGGAAATGGAATTATTATTTTTACTTAACCAAGACACCAACTTCTTTCCAAAGAAGAAGGTACCACCACTAGTACTTTTCCTATCATCCACATCACTTGCCCAATCCACATTAGTAAAAGCACTCAAAGTAAGTGTTGGTTCTCAAAAATGCAGGTTTTAACCATAAGAGTTTTCCAGACCCTTACAACATTCTTGGACAACATACAAGGCCAATTATACAACTAAACCTTCTACTCTTTAGGTTTTTCAAGACCTAGGTGGGTGATCCTATGTGAAACATGTAGATTTAAAATGAATTTCCTGTCAAACAGTCTACCCACAATGGCAAAAGGTAGTGAATAGACATAAATACTACAACTAATCCCACTACATAAAAGAAAAGATTTGAATATATTATTTGTTAGGAAATTTATCCCCTAGGATATTGCTGATTAGTGCCTCTTATCTATTGGGAAATGGAGTCAAAAATAACAAGGATCTAGGTTGTTTCTCTATCCAACCTTAATTCAAATTGTTGAATATATTTAAAACATGAAATTCTATGACTGACATATTATTTCACCCAATTTATGGCTTGCATAAATTACTCTTGAATATTTTCCTACCAGGTTCTCCTTTAAACAACCAACCTAAATTCCAAAATCACTATGAATTGATTTAAAGAATTTAATTCTCACCTTGCAGACACCTATAAATCAAACCACACATAGTGATAATTGCACCATGATAAACCAAATACATACTTGTTATTCTGATTTAAATGATTTAAGAAATTCTAATTGGAAACAACCAAATAAGAAATTCACAAATTATGTCATCTCAACAAATGAACTCAGAAAAAATTGCACTAGTTTGAAAATGTCTACTCCATTACACTAGTTTCAAGAAGGACTGTTCATTGCTTTTTCCCAGTTTTGTTATTACAGTGGAAAAAATCCCCACTTCTCCCACCCCTATGACTGATTTTTCTCAAATATTTATATAGCACAGTTCAAACAGTCATGACTTTTCATTTTACCCACCATAACCATTTTGCATTCTGATAGGAATGAAATATTTAAATAAGTTTCCTTATCGGCAATTTAAATATTTCTGACTATAGTTGAGCTATTAAATTTTCACTTTAATATTTTCCCATGGCTATCATTGCTTGTATCGCTCTACTGTGGTCTCACAATTTCAACTAGTGGTATGGTGGTCAAATGTTTAGTGTCATCTCTACTCATTGTTACCACTTTGTCATGGTCTATTTGATGCTTTCTCATGGTACTGCTGGGTAACCATTATCTTTTTCCTCTCCTCCTCGCTTACCTATTCTCATGCCACCATCATCACTATGTTAACTACGTGTGGTATAACAGTTGGAATTTCTTGTTACCTTCCCTATTACTGTAGTTACCATAGTCTGTGGTTTGACCAAGCACTGTACCACAGTATGCTCATTGTTGATTGCTAGCTACTTACCGCTATCACCATGGTCATTGTTTTAGCAGCTACGATATTGCGATAACCACTACCCATTCACCACTTCATTGCCTCGCCGATTGCTAACCCTTTCACCGCAATCACCACGATCAGTCGGATGACAATTCACAGTACCATAGTGGCTCCTCCTTCGCCATCTGCTAATTGCTACCACGGTCACCACGGTCATTGGCCTGAATGCCAGCGGTACTGCGGTGATTGCTTTCTGCCTGCTCCATTAGCTACTACCGCCATATCACAAGCTCATTTTGGGAGGCCACAGTAAAGTCGTAAGTGATGTAAAATTCAACATTAAGGCAATGGTAAAGGGTATAGGCTATATATGAGTGGAAAAAATGATTTTTAATGGAAAAGATAGCAAATGAATGGGTTAAAATGGGCAAAAGGCTATAATATTTTCATGTGAAATTCTAGTTCTAAAAGTGGCTCCTGTTGGGGATGAGTGGTTTAACAAATCACTGCAAGAATCTAGAACACAACTGGGAAAGAAGACCAAAATATGAATGGTCCATAAAATGAAAGCAATGGAGGATGAAGGGAAAGAAAGAGTGAAGGAGACGGAAGATGGAAAGTGGAGCATGGAGAATGGAAGGTGAAAATAACCCTAATCTACTATACATGGAAAGAAAATAGAGTTTTCAAAAAGGGAGTTCCTGAGAATGTCCATGTACTAGCAAACCTAGACCCTTGAAAATTCCTAAAATACTGTGCATGGAAAGAATATTTAAAAAGAGTTATTAAGAATTGTCCATGCATTGGAAATAATTAACTCTCTATTGATCCTTAAGAGAAGAGATGCTTCAGGTTTTTCCCATGTATTGGCAACTCCTACTCTTCTCTAGACATGTTATGTAGGAAATGATAATCTTCACCTCCTTTACTAGTTATCACAAAAGGGACAAGTCATAAAGCTTCAAACTTGCCATGCTTCCCCTTCTCTTGACACCGAGAATTCCACATCAATACTAAATCATCCTTTTCAAATTTTCTGTTCTTGGCCTTTTTATCAAAAAGGTATTTCACTTGTGACTGCAATTTCGTATTCTACTTTTGAGCCACCCTTCTCACTTCATCAAGCTCTGCAAGTTGCTCCATTCTTTCCTGCATTGGATAAAAAATATCCATGTCTTCTTGCAGAATAAAGTTATATACTGGCAAAAGATTCTATAATGGCATCCTAGCTTGTGTCCCATACACCAATTCAAATGGATATTTTCAAGATTCCTTCTTCACTGTAATCCTATCCACTCATACATCCAATCTTAAATTTGAATCCCATGCCCTTTTATTTGTATCAAGCATTCTCCTTACTATCTTCAAAAGATATTTATTGCTTGACTCTTCCTGACCATTGGCTTGTGGATGATATGGGGCATAATAAGAAATATTAATTCCATATGTTTTGCAAAAAATATTTATACTCATCTAATCTAAAACACATCCCATTATCTGTGATCAATTTGACTAGAGTGCCAAATCTAGTCATAACATTCTCCATCAGAAAATTCACTACCACTTTTCTTGTTGCTTGCTTAGTTGGGATAGCCTCCACCCATTTAGTAAAATAATCTATGGCCACTAGTTTCCACCTATGTCCTTCACTTGATCTTTCCTGTATTTCTCCAATGAAATCAATTCCCCATTGTTGAAAAGGTGCTTCTACCTACAAAGGTCTAAGTGGCAATGCTCCCTGATACTTCAACTTTCCTAAAAATTTCTAACAAGCCTCACACTTCCTCACATATGCAAAGGAATCATTGAATACCCTAGGCCAATAATAACCAGCCCTAAGAATCTTGTGTGCAGTAGTCTTAGTAGAATAATGGCCTCCACACACCCCTTCATGCATTTCTCTCAAAACATATTTTTCTTGGGATTCATCTAAACATAATAGTTGTATACCATCCCTATTTTTCGAGAATAGATCCCCTTCTATAAAAATATATTTAGAAGTCTGCAACTTCAAGGCTCTCCTTTGATTATCATTCAACCCTACAAGGCACATCATATATTTTAGATAATGCATTAAATTTGTATACCATGGAGTATGCTCAATACTTGCTATAACTTCTTCCTTACCTTCAACATTGCAGATTTGGCTTGCTTTAATATTTGTTTCTACCATCAATTTGGTTAGACCTTGTCCTCTTACCAACTTGGTAATCTAAATCTCCATGTTGAACTCTTGAATTTTGCTAATCCACCTACATCTCTTCCTTGTCACTTCTATCTGCACCAAAATATCCTTCACAGTTTCATGTGGGACATAAGCAATGACCTTAGCTCCAACAAGGTAAGGTTTGAAAGACTTTGTTGCTTTGACCAGTGCATAAACCTATTTTTCCATGATATCATACTTCAACTCTAATCCCTGCAAAGATTTACTAAAAAAAGAAATAGGTTGCTCATGATCTTCATCATTTTTTTGTAACATGCCAATAACTATGGTATAGAATGAAGCAAAAGAAAAAATATGAAATGACTTAGTAAAATTAGGGGACTTTAGGATAGGGGCTTCTTTGATAGCTCTTTTTATCAATATGAAGGCATCCAAAGCTTCAACATTTCAGTCCATTTTTTCTCCCTTTTTCAACATCTTAGATATAGGTTTAACAATCTCAGCAAAATTGGACACAAACCTCCTAACAAAATTAATTTGGCCAAAGAATGATTGGATTGCTTTGACAATTTTGGGAATGGGAATTTTATCTATGGAATCTACCCTTTCAGGATCTATCCTAATCCCAACTTTGGACACAATATGACCCTAAAGTTTACCATTTGTGATAGAAAAATGACATATTTTAGGATTAAGACATACCATATTTCAAAGCTTTGATGAAGATCTTCTCCAAATCACCAACATGATACTCTACCCTTTTGGAATAAGAAGTGAGGTCATCTTGATATACCACCATTATAGCATTGATCAGATCTGGAAATGCAACATCCATGGCCCTTTGAAAGGTAGCTTCTACATTTTTGAGACCAAATGGCATTCTTACATAGACGTATGTTCCCCATGGAGTTGTAAAAGTTGTTTTGTATTGCTCATATTTGCTGACCTTAACCTGATTATAACTAGAGAAACCATCCATCATAGATAACATCTCAAACCTTGTTACTTTATGCAGTATAGCCTCCATATTAGGGAGAGGATAATTATCTTTTACGGAAGCAACATTCATATTTCTAAAGTCAACACACAATCTTATGCCCCCATTTTTCTTCCTGAGTGAGACCAAATTTGAGACCCATGTTGAATTCCTAATGGGTTTAATGATACCTCCATCTCTAAGCTTTGCTAACTCATTTTACATCTTAGGTTCTAGAGTTGGGTTAATAGGCCTCTGCTTCTATCTAAATGGCTTTGTGTCTGGCTTAAGTGGAATCTCATGCTAAAAAAGATCTTCTCTATATGCATTGAAATCCTCATAAGACCAAGAAAACACATGCTTGTATTTTCTCAGCAATGTAATCAACATTCTTTTGATGGTTGGGCTTATTTTCTTTCCAATATAAACCCTTTTTGGTGCTAATTCAGTTCCCAAATTTATTTCTTCAATATCTTCTTTCTTAACAGGTGTCTGATTTATGAGGGAACAATCACTCCCATCATACACTCTCTCCAATGCCACAAGCCCTTTGGGAAGCTTGTTAGTTTTAAGCTGAAAAACTTCCTTCCCAAATACAATTTGTTTGCCATCTACTTCTTCCAAAAAAGCATTGAAATCAATCTCATATGCTTCATATTGGTCTATACAGTGTAGAGACTTCAAAAGATTAGTGTCATCATTAAAAACCTGCCAGCCATATATGTTGTCAGAGACTGTTGGTCTTGTTTTAAATTCAACCTGAGACACTCCTGTCAAAGTGATATCATCTTTCGTCAAGGCTACATTAGCAAAAAAATCAGCCATCAAATTTTCAGATCTATCTATCCAATCAATTGAAAATGCATCATATAGTTCAAGTGTATCCCACACAACATTTCTATATTGTTTCAGCCTCTTTTTCTATGCAACATACTTTGATCTAACTTGTGACACAACTAACTCAGAATATCCCAGGATAGACAACAGTTTAATCTTATGTTTGGCAGCCATGTTCAAACCAATCAACAAAGCTTCATACTCGGCCACATTATTTATACATTCAAAAGACAACAAAAAAGAGTATTTAAATGTTGTACCTTCAAGTGATATAAAAAATACCCCAACTCCATTACCTTCTTGATTGCATGCCCCATAAAAGTACATTTTCCACACACCTTGCTGATTTCTAGAGACAAGCTTATCAATTGGGTCAGTATTCACAAGTTCTAGCTGAGATAATTCTATTCTAAAACTCCCCAAATCTACATCACAAAAGGAATTAAGTTGTTCTTGAGGAACACACTCAACAATTTTATTCACCCTTGGTTCTCTATATAGTTTTACTTCTTCACCATTAACTGGTATTTTGGCATATGATAAATCAAATTGCACATTACCTCCAACTATTGCATTCCACTGTCTTAACAAAAAAATTCCAAACTGAGGAGGTGTATCAGTCACAGTTATGTCAATGTTATAAGTTGCTTGTGGGTAGGCTGATAATTTTACTTCTACATCTTTCATAATCTCCACTACTGGGACATGCCTACTATCCATGGCATAACACTTACCACCCTCAATATCTTTCCATATACCGAGTTGTTTCATTACCCCTACTGGCATAATATTCATAGAAGCACCTGAATCTATCATGCAATTTCTTACAAATTTACCATTTATGAGTAGGATAGTAAAAAATGAATCAATTTGTGGTGTGTTCATCAATGCATCATTCAGACCAACTTCTAAAAATTCTAACTTTCCTTTCTTATCAACAATTCCAGGATTCTCATTTTGTTCAAAATTTACAATTTGATTCCTCCTACTAGACATCAGTTGAATAGCACTTTCCCTATACTCTTGAATTTTCATCATTTCAAGTAATGGGACAGATGTTTTTACCTGGGATAAAGCTTGCACAAAATCAAAAGATGCACCTTCAACTCTTATCAACTTATTTTGCTCTGCTTGTTCACCTTTGTACTCCTCCTTCTCCCTCTTTGATGTTTGATCCATTTTTTGTTTATCCTTGGTGAATTATTTATTTTATTCTTTGGGAACATACTTCTATTCTTTTTTATGAGGGAACTCATCATTTATCATTTTTGATATTTCATGGGACATCTTTTTATCTTTCAAGAATATTCCTTTTGGAACACCTTCATTCTCATTCAATGTTCTATTCCTCAACTGATTCTTGCTTTTAGCTAGCTCAACTACTACAATAGTCAATCTTTTAATTTCTTCATCAGTTGGTCTCTTCATATTTCCCCTATTAGTTTGATATGATGTAGCAGGGAAACCTTGTTCATCATCATTTTCCTCATAGTCAAAAAAAACTTGTTGTTCTGCCATATGAACATTATATTTCTAATGATCAACATCATATTCATACCCTCCTTCCTCTGAAGATTAATATACTTGATTTAATGAGTGAAGAGTATGAGAAGTTAGATAGATATTATGATCTTGTTCATTATCAGTTTCTGCTATATCTTTTCCTGGCACTGACTGAGCTACAACACAATATTCTGAAGAATGTGGCAAGTCACCAACTAAACACCAAGGACTATTGTCAGCCATGTATGTCCCTCTTTTCTTCAAAGGGTCAGGTGTCTCTTTACTTCTTGGCCCATCCATTACTGGCTTTCCATTTCTCCAATTTGTATTATAAGGCATGTCATATAGTCTTGGCCTTTCATTCTTATATGTGTTTTCTTGTTTATTTGGAGGAGCATATTGGGGAATCCTTGGGTTATCCCTCTTGGTAATCATCCCTGTAGCCTTCCTATTATTTTCAATAGTGAGTGCTATCCTTTGAGCTTTGACCAAATTTTTGGGACCCCTGTTCCTGAGCTCGTAACTTGTCTTAGGATCAAAAGCTTTTAAATAAATACTCAATGCAACATGATCAACTAATTTAGATCTAGGAAGTATCTTATTATGAAATTTAGAAAACCTCTAGTTGAAATCATAGGATGACTCATTTTGATGTTTCTGAATGGTCACCAACTCATGCAATGCAAACTCAGGTGCATATTGATTCCCATACTACTTAAGAAATTGTTCATAAAACACATGAATAGAATTAATAGAAGCTATTGGCAGACTATTAAACCAATCTCTGGCATCTTCAATTAGTGACATAATAAACAATCTCATTTGTATATCTTCGTAGTGTATATCCAAATCTTGCATAAAAGCATTAAATCTCCTTAAATGCTCTTCAGTTGCAGTAGCACTCCTCCTTGTGAATTTTGGGATCAAACTTATTCAAATTTTGTCCATAGGGTAAGGGCATATTTATAATCCAACCAAGTCAAACTGCCTAATCATGGTTGCATATTGTGGAGGAGGATTTTGGTAATACTAAGACTGGTACAATGGATTATTATTTGCCACATATTGTTGACCTTGTGGGGGTACATGCTGCTGATAAGGAGGTGGCTGGACACCTTGATTTTGTGGTGGAACATTTTGATATCTACCTTGATTCCTTGGCTGATTTTGGTAGGCCTGTGAGGAATTTGATGGGCCTGCATTATTGTTCCCTTTCCTATAAGGTGGAACATATTTTTGTAAATTAGTCATTTGAGTATTGATCTGCACCTTTCTCAACTTCAACTCTTCAATTTATTTAATTTCTTGGAGCCTTTGCTCATATTCTATTCTTGCTCTCTCCACTTCTTGTCTCTCATGTTCCATTCTTGCATTTATTTCATCCCTGGCCATAAGTTTATAATTCTCCTCACAGGTTGCTTCATAGCCAAGTCCATCCTGATTCTCTTCAAGAAATTCCATTTTCTGATCATATTCATGTTGTCTTCTTTCTCTTTCACCTTCACATTTAGCCATGAATTCTTCAACCTTCTTAGGATTTGGTTGATAAAAGGGATTCCTCTATTCTTCAGGAGTGTGAGGTTCTCTAGAAGGGCTATCTTCATTTTCTAATGTACCATATGAATTGTGTATCTCTAGTGATGCTTTTTATGTTTTAATTTTGCTTGATGGTCCCATGTCATCAGTCACCTTCTTACCTTTATCATTCTTCTCTGTCCATTTTTTTTTGGCATTAGGACCATCACCATCTTTGTACAAAGACCTTCTTCCTTGCATTTTGGGAGCAATTTTGATGGTCTGAACTCTAGGAATATTTCTTTTTGATATATACTTCACTTTATCAGTTTCAATGCACTTGTTCATTTAGAGTCACCACTCACTTTCCAAAAGTGAGAAAATATGCAATTCTTTATTCCCAGTGGAGTCTTCTACAAAATATTGACTCTATAACAAAGGATTATTCTCATATTATGGTCCCCAATAGAGTTGCCAAACTGTTGGATCTAAAAAATGCAGGTTTTACCCATAAGAGTTTTCTAGACCCTTACAACATTCTTGGACAACATACAAGGCCAATTATAAAATTAAACCTTCAACTCTTTAGGTTCTACAAGACCTAGGTGGGTGAACCTATGTGAAACATGCAGATTTAAAATGAATTTCCTGCCAAACAGTCTATCCACAATGGCAAAAGGTAGTGAATAGAAAAAAATACCTCAACTAATCCCAATACATAAAAGAAAAGATTTGAATATACTATTTGTTAGGAATTTTATCCCCTGGGATATTGCTGATCAGTGCCTCCTATCTGTTGGGCAATGGAGTCAAAAATAACAAGAATCTAGGGTATTTTCCTATCCAACCTTAATTCAAATTGTTGAGTATATTTAAAACATGAAATTCTATGATTGGCATATTATTTCATCCAATTTATGGCTTGCATAAATTACTCTTGAATATTTTCCTACTAGGTTCTCCTTTAAACAACCAACCTAAATTCCAAAATCACTGTGACTTGATTTTAAGAATTTAATTTTGACCTTGTAGAAACCTATAAATCACACCACACAAAGTGATAATTGCACCATGATAAAACATATACAGACTTGTTATTTTGATTTAAATCATTTAAGAAATTCTACTTGGAAAAAATCGGATAAGAAATTCACAAATTATGTCATCTCAACAAACGAGCTTAGAAAAATTGCACTAGTTTAAAAATGTCTACTCCATTACACTAGTTTCAAGAATGACTATTCATTTCTTTTTCCCAGTTTTATTATTACAGTGGAAAAAATCCCCACTTCTCCCACCCTTGTGACTGATTTTTCTCAAATATTTATACAACATAGCTCAAATAGTCATGAATTTTCATTTTACCCACCATAACCATTTTACATTCTGATAGGAATGAAATATTTAAATAATATGCCTTATCGGCAATTTAAATATTTCTTACTATAGTCGAGCTATTAAATTTTCACTTTAATATTTTCCCGTGGCTGCCATTGCTTATACCGCTCTACTGCGGTCTCACATTTTCAACCCGTGGTATGGCAATCAAACATTAAATGTCATCTCTGCTCATTGTTACTGCTTTACTGTAGTTTGTTCGATGCTTTCTCATGGTACCTCAGTGTAACCGTTCTCCATTTCCTCTCCTCCTTGCTTTCCTATTACCACACCAGTGCAGTCACTATGTTAACCATGCACGGTATAGTGGTTGGCATTTCTTATTACCTTCCCTATTACCATGGTTACTGTGGTCTATGGTTTGACCGCATGCGGTACCATGGTATGCTCGTTGCTGACCACTAGCCACTTACCGCTATCACCACAATCATTGTTTTAGCAGCTATGGTATCGCGGTAACCGCTACCCATTCGCCACTTTGTTGCCTCACCGGTTGCTAACCCTTTCACTGCAGTCACCGCAGTTAGACGGATGACTATTCACTATACTAGGTGGCTCCTCCTTTGTCATCTGCTAACCGCTATTGTGGTCACTGCGGTCACTGACCTGATTGCCAATAGTATTGTGATGACTATCTTCTGCCTGCTCTGTTAGGTGCTATTACCATACCATGAGCTCATTGTGGGAGACCACAGTAAAGTGGTAAGTGATGTAAAATTGAACATTAAGGCAATGGTAAAGGGTATAGGCTATATATGAGTGGCAAAAATGAATTTTTAATGGAAAAGATAGCAAATGAATGGGTTAAAATGGGCAAAAGGCCTTAAGATTTTCATGTGAAATTCTAGTTCTAACAGTAAAATCATCATCTTTAGGATACCAAAGACCAAAAGCAACTACCCCTTTGAAGTATATGCAAATTCTCTTTACAATAGTCACATGAGATTCCTTCTTATCAACTTGATATCTAGCAACCATACATACAACATTCATGATGTCTGGTCTAGTCTGAGTCAAATAAAGTAATCCACCGATCATTCATGTATCTTGTTTGGTTTTCCTTAGGAGAATCGTCATTTTTTGTTAACTTGCATCCAATTACCATGGGTGTACCAATAGGCTTTGAGTCTTCCATGCCAAACTTTTTCAATAATTATCTTACATATTTGGGCTAAGATATAAAGATTTCATTGTCTAACTGAGTAATTTGCAATCCTAAAAAGAATTTCAGCTCTCCAATCATTGACATCTCAAACTCACTTTTCATTTCATCAGCAAACTTCATACATAAGTCACCATCACCTCCAAAATAGATGTCATCAACAAAGACTTCAATAATCAACTCTTTATCGTGATCCATCTTAAAATACAAATTACTATCAACAATACCTGTACTGAATCTAAGCTTCAATAAGTATTTATCTAGTCTATCACAATAGGCTCTAAGGTCTTGCTTGAGTCCATATAGTGCTTTCTTCAATCAAAAGACCATATCTCCCTTATTAGTTAGTTGAAATCCATTTGGTTGCTCAACATATACTTCTTCTTCTAGTTCACCATTTAGAGATGTTGACTTTACATCCATTTTATAGACCTTGTAGTTCTTAAAATCAACATAAGAAAGAAATAATCTTATAGCTTCAATTCTAGCAATAGAGGCAAAGGCTTCTTCAAAATCAATACCTTCCATCCATGAGTACCCTTTGCATACCAGTCTTTCTTTATTCCTGACCACTTCACCTTGTTCATTCAGCTTATTCTAAAATACCCATTTGGTTCCAATCACATTTTTATCTTGAGGTCTGGGAACAAGAATCCATGTATCATTTTCTCTATCTAGATCAGTTCTTCCTTCACGGCTTTCATCCAATATTCATCTTTACATGCTTCATTGACATTGTTGGGCGTAGTCTTGGAAATCAGACAATACTCTTTTGCAATTCTTCTTCTAGTTTGCACACATTTGTTCTTAACTCCTATAATCTGATCTTCAAAATGATTTACCTTTACATACCTCAAAACTTTAGAATTCTCTCAAACTTATGGTTCTTTTGTACTTCCACTAGATTCTCCTTCTAGACTCTCATGATTCACCAAAATTATTTAAACTTGATTATGTGTCTAAGAATTCTTTCCTTTATCAGTACTATCATGTTGGTCACCTAAATCATATCCATAGTATTTGGATGATCTAGCAGTGTCCTCATCAACTTTGATATTTGCACTTTCAACCATTTTCCTCAATCTTCTATTATAACACTGGTAGGCGTTGATTTTAGTAGAGTAACCCAAAAATATTCCTTTGTCACTCCTAGCATCAAACTTTCCTATATCTTCATCTCTCTTGATATAACATCTACTTCCAAATATTTTGAAATATTTAACAGTATGCTTATAATCAAACCACAACTCAAAAGGAATCTTACCAAAATTACCATTGACATTTACCTAGTTAATAGTATATGCAATAGTGCTTACAACTTCTCTCCAATAGATATGAGGAACATTACCTTCCAACATCATAGTTCTAGAAACATCTAGAATTGTTTTGTTCTTTCTCTCAACAAAAACATTTTTTTGAGGTGTCTAGGGAGCAGATAATTGTCTTTTGATTCCATGCTCTTCACATAAAGAATTGAACTCTCGAGAAGTGAACTCACCACCTCTTTCTGACCTTAAGCATTTAATCTTTAAACCTGTCTCATTTTCGGCCATAGCTTTGAAACTTTTGAAATTTTCTAATGCTTCATGTTTTCTCTCAAGAAAGCAACCCATATCATCCTAGAGTAATCATAAATAAGAAACATAAATTACCTTTCTCCTTGTAGATTTCTAATTCTAGAGGGACCACATAGATCAGTATGTACTAGCTCTAGTAATCCATTAGAATGATGTTATTTTCTTTGAAAATAAACTCTAGTCTACTTTCCCATCTGACATTCCTTGCATATGGTGTTAGTAGGCTTCATGAGTTTAGGAAGATCTCTAGCTGCTTGAGTGGAGCTTACTTTGAAATTTTTATCAAAATTCACATGACACAACCTCGTATGCCATAACCAACTTACATCAACTTGAGCAATTAAACAACTTTCACTAGTAGCACTCAGGTGAAAAATGTTACCTCTTGTCTTTGTACCTAAAGCAATTATATTTTTGGAAATTTCCAATATCCTGCATTTTCCATCTTTGAACTGAATATTTTATCCCTTGTCGATAGTCTATCCAATACTCAACAAATTATGCTTCAATCCTTCTACATAAAGGAAATCATCAGTATTATATTTACCATCAAGAGAAATAGTGACTCTGCCACAAATGACACCAACATTATTGTCTCCAAATCTTACAACACCATTGTCATATTTCTCCAAGCTTATAAAACTTCTTTTGTCACCTATAATATAATGTGAGAATCCATTTTCAATCACCCACTCATCCTTTTCTTCAATTCTAGCTGCAAGAGCTTTCTCAACATTCTTATCATTAGCGGATTCAATGGACACTAGACCATTTTCCTTGATAGCAATGAATAACCATCCATCTTCATTTCCATTTTCTTTATCCTATTCTTCATCAATAACACCTACTTCATCATAATAACATTTCTTTTGAAATCTAAGCATGTCAGGTTTGAACCTAGGAACTCTTTCAGGAAACCTTGATGCAAAATGACCTATCTTATTGTAAGAGAAACATTTAATAGGAATCTTTCATTTATATTTACCTTGTCCTCTGGATTCTCTTTTCACAATCAACGCTTGCACCTCTTCTAATTCTCTTTCTTCATCTTCAATCTATTTCATCTGATCTTCATACTTGAATTTATTTCTGGAACTTTCTCCCGGATCATATCTTTGTTGGTTTCTTCTAGATATCGTAGCTTTAAATGTAGATTGTCTTAGGGGTAGAATCATCAAATTCACTCAATTCAAAGGAAACAAGCTTACCAATCAGCATATCTATTGTCACATTTGTTAGTGTCTTGATATCTTCAATAGAATG
Source organism: Sequoiadendron giganteum (assembly GCA_007115665.2). Classification (NCBI taxonomy): domain Eukaryota; kingdom Viridiplantae; phylum Streptophyta; class Pinopsida; order Cupressales; family Cupressaceae; genus Sequoiadendron; species Sequoiadendron giganteum. Next base: position 118,973,287 of record CM021102.1, read on the forward strand.
AGATTTCATTTTGTAAGTAGGAAATGATCTGAGAACTTTAGCTGCAATCTCTTCTTCATCCAAGACTCCGCTGACACATCTAATACCCATCACTAGTTGATTTTATTTTTGCATGAAATAAATAATGTTTTCATCTTCGCTCATTTTCAATTTTTCCCACTTGCCTTTCAGACTTTGTAGCTTAGAAAATTTCACTTGTACATATCCTTCATACAATGTTTCAAGCTTCTTCTAGATCTCATATGTTGTTTTTAGACCCATCACATTTTCCATCTTTGAATTTTTCAGAACACTCAACAATGATTCTATAGCCCTAATATTTATTTCAGCTTCTTTGATCTCATCAAGAGTAGAGGGACCATTTTGAGGAATAACAAAACTATTTTGTGTAATCTTCCAAAAGGGTTCACCAATGCACTTCAAATGGCGCTACATTCTATCATTCCATAGAGAGTAGTTTGTTCCATCGAATATAGGACAATCCTTCTTGTATGATGCCATCTTGAATCACCTCAAGCTATTCAAATTCTTTAGAGGAACCTTCTCTAATACCAATTGTTGGAAAAACAAGCATAGACAACTAAGAGGGGGGTGGGGGGCGGTGAATCAGTTGTCATAGAATTTAAAACTTATTTAACCTGATTAACCTTTAATCTCAGATCTAATAAATAACAATGAAATCATGAATCAACAACACATTAGAAACATGTGAAACCAAGATTTTTGGATGGAAACCTTGTTGGGAAAAACCACAGTGGAGGTTAATCCACAAGTTATACCCTATTAAAAGTATAAGGAAAAAGAATAAGGAATGCACACTTCCTAGAGCTCACTTCCCAAACAAGACACAATGTCTTACATAATTTTTTTAGATTAAATCGATTTGAAGAGATTAAACTGAGAAATTAACTTCTTCAAAAGCCTGATGACAGTTCTGGTTAGGCACAAAAACATTTCTTCACACTTCGCTCAAACTCCTTCACACTCTGATCTATAATCGAATGATCTAATCTCTATTCACACATAGCACTCACACACTTTGCATTACACACTTCACACATCTACATATTAAATGAATAATACATTCGCTCTTATATATCTCCTTCATGGAATCACATCAATAACTTTGTCGGCCAAAAATAAAAGAATAAATGAATACAAACTGTCAGCCCAATTCATGAAAAAATCTCAATGCGCACCAACTAAAGTTTGTTACAACATAATGAAGACCTAAAACAACATCCTCAAATGTGCCAAAAATTCAAAATTTAATCCATGAGGATCCACAACACACTACAACTACCATGTTGGCCAAGAACATGAAAAGGAAAAATATTTGATCACGAGCACACCAATCAATGCAAATGTGAAAAAAAGAGAGAGCATGATCTAGAAACATCAACGAACATCAAAAGAGCATATCAAACAACTCAAACAACCAGAATTACATTCTCTCCTTCTAGAAACACTAGCTAGAGTAACAAAATAGCTGAAAGAACACAAAATCTCACAAATTTCTCAAATCTTGATGTGCACCTCTAAAACTTCTAGAGTGTTAACTAGATAGGCTCAGAAACAAACCCTTTAAATCACAACTTCTAAATACCAACATATTGAACTTTTTATCATACTAAACTTCACAGCTTCTCAGGCAGTCTTCAACATGTTTATTATAATTTTCTCAATATCCTCGACATATACAACCTTCAAGATATCAATGCTAATAGTGTTGACATCAATGAAAACCACATATCAGAAACACAACCATAACATCCAACAAGATTTTTGTTGTGTAATTTGGGGATATTAATCATGCATAGGTATAAATACAAGGTTCTTTCACTCATTTTCATATCTAAGAATCTAACAAGCAACCTACGTATCCAAGGATTCAAGTATTCAAGCATTCAAGAGAAATTCATCAAGCATTTGGAACCATCATCAAGATTCAAGCATCATACCAAGGAGATTGTTGCATCATTTGTGTTTTTGAGCTAACATTTGTGATGTAGGGTTTTGATTCAAGAAAGCAATTCAAGTCCATATCTATCAAGCATTCTTTTGATTCAAAATCTATATCCAAGCTAGCCATTTCATGCAAGTTTATAGACTTCATAGGAAGGGTTTTGTGAGTTGTAACATTGCATGTTGTTTATTCATCATTTCCCTCCATTTCATTTCATTTCATGGTTTAATTACCAACGAGGGGTTTGAACAAGGAAAACCCCCATTTCCTAACAATCAAAAAGTTTTTCCCCTCTTGTGTGCTTGTGATTACAGATTTAGGTTGAAGATTTGAAGATCATTTGAAGTGAAAAGTTGTAAAGTTGAAAAGTTGCATTGCAAAGTTGTCATCTTTTTGGAAACTTGCCTATAGGACAGATCCAAAAGATTCAGGACTTGGGATCTAAGGAGAAGGAAGTGAAGACTTTGGACCTCAAGACCACATTCAAAGATTTCAAAAATTCAAGATGGCACTAAGTTTCCACCTAGGGTGTCGTAGTCCTCCTGAAGCTATTTTTCAAAGATTCTTTCATATCCTATTTCAACATCTGAAGGTTCCACATTTTCCCCAAAAAACAAAAACATGACTAAGAGAATAGTAATAGTGTTTTAGTCCTCCATAACACTTTTTGACAACTTCTATGCATTTCTAGAATCCTCATTACATTTCTAGAGCTCCTAGGTACACATACCCTAACTTCTTGTTGCATAATCTCATCATTTAGCTTGCATTCTTAGGTTTTGTAAGTTGAACGCTAATTTGTCTTTTCAAAGCTTTTTGTTAGTGGTAAACCCCTTAAAGCCTAAACGAACCCTTTCATCTTCCTTCTTGATAATGGACTCGCCCTTGAGGTTGATTTTCAATTCAATTAGTTTTCCTATGACCTTATCCAATGACAATAGGATAATAGTGGTGTTTTATGACCTAGGCCATATAGCATCACCCATTTTCATATTGTTCATTTTCGTGCACCCAATCTCTTTGAGCATTTTTTTCCTAATTTGGATTCCATTAAAGTCCTAGATCTAGGTTGTATTCATTCTTGCATTGCATCTTGCATTAGTGAAATTTCATCTAGGGTTTCTCATATTAGCAGTAGTGAGAGTGCATTACATGTTTGTATTCTTGCATCATCTTATCTCATTGAGAAACTCAAAATTGTATTGCTCATCATCCTAATTGCATTGCTATTGCATTCAAAATTGAAAAAATTGCATTTGACTTTGCATTCAATCAATCGTCACTAGTTACATTTTCTTGCATTCATTTGCATACTTTTATGTTTTTAAAAATCAAGTACCAAAATAGGAAACCTATGAATATTGTATATAATCCAAAATTTGTTGTTTTTCTAACAAAAACCTCTGCTAGGACTAAAATTCCCTTCTTGGCATCTTAGTCCCTCTCAGGGTTTCTAGAGTAGAACCCTCTCTCTGTTGTTTGTTGTATGTTCCAATCCCTAAAACCTCAAAATCACACTAGTAGGACCAAGATTCTCTTACTGGTGTCTTAGTCCTTGTTGACTTTGACTTTCTAGTTTTCAAGGTTTGCAATTTCTTTTATGTGCTTCTGTTGATCGTCTTCAATTTTTTGTTTCAATTTACATAATTTTTGTTCTTTCAATATATTGCATTTCAACTGTAATTGTAAGCATAGGATATTGTGTTCATTGCACTTTCTTTGGTTTATCCCTTGCATGAGTTGTACTACTTGGTGTCCTACTACTAATATTGTGGTTAGACAAAGTGTGACATGGCATGCCATAATAAAATACTCATTTTGGATCATGGCTATCAAGCTCTCTTGCTCCTAGTGTTGGTATTTTTTCACTAGGTATAGACCATACCTTTGATACCTCTTTTTCTATGCCTACCCTACCTACAAGTGCTATGCCAAGTGTTCAAACAATGGTTGATCATATCCCTCAAGAAAATATAATGAAAATGCATGAAGACTTAGCCCATTTACAAGATAGTGTGAGTAGTAAAAACATTTCCAACACTGTTATACCTTCCATAGATAGTATTCACCACATGATGGTAAGTGATGAAGGACTAGAATTTGTGTGTAACATAACTCAAATATTTGGAAAAAAATCTTCCTTCCACCACTAATGGTGCTCAATCTTCAAACAATATGAAAATCCAAGGAGGAAATCAAACTCACCCCTCTTCAACCATAACCTCAATTCCCACCTATTCCAATCCTAAAGTGACCACAATGATGCAACCAACTATAAATATCTTTCCTACCTCAAATATTTCCACTAGTTCTTCTTATACTTATGTGGTGTCTAATCTTATATCTCCTCCCATAAGCAATCTATTCACTAGTTCTTCCAACACATGCACACCACCACCATATTCACCTCTATATCAAACCACAAGAAATGATCCTATCATGAACCAGTTCTTAAAAATCCTTTCATCCATTCAACTTTAAGTTTCCACCATAAAACAAAATCAAAATGGTCCACCTTTATACTATGTCAAAAGCAACCCACTATCTTTGGAGATATTGAGAACCTTGGTTCCACAAGGTATAGAGATCCCTATATTTGAGAAATGTGGAGGAAAGGGAGATCATGCTAATCATGTTAATGCATTTATTGCTTTGTGTAGTGAATTTATCATTGAGGATAAAATTTTGGTTGTTTCATCCCCGATCCTTAAAAGACAATGCCTTGGACTATTTTTTTGCATTATTGAATAACTCAATTTGTTCATTCAATGAACTTGTTGAAGCCTTTATTAACCATTTCCAAGTGTATATGGTTCCTAAAATGACATTATCTGATTTGATGAGATGTAAGAAAAATGAGGGTGAAAATATCAGTAAATTTATTTCACATTACCAATCACTTTATTCCCAAATTAGTGTGAAGATTCCTAATTCTCACCTTCAAAAGATGTTCATAGAAAATTTACAAAGTAAGATATGAGACAAGCTTATGATGATGAAATTCCCTTCCTTCATGTAGTTATGCACTACCCTTTGAGACTATCAGAATTTTGTAGGTAGTTGTGAACCTAAATCCACCTCTACCCATCCCGAAAATTCTAAATCTTCAAAGCAAAAAATCTATGAGCCTTTCAGAAGATAAAACAAAATTTTCCTTCAACTAAAGTCCACCTCCCAACCTGCCCAACAAGTTGATACCCAAGTGGCTGCTATAAAGAAGAGTAATGCTTATATCTTTGGGGATCTATAAAGGCAATTTACTCCCATACCTAACACACTTCAAAACATCTTAACTCAACTATTAAAAAAAAACATGCTTACCTTACCTCCTATTTGATCTCTTGACCCTAGCAAACTGTTACCTCCAAGCTTTAGACACGATGCCTATTGTTCTTATCACCAACAAAAAGGACATGATACATAACATTACAAGCATGTTAAACATGCGGTGCAAAACCTCATTGGTTCTAATCATATCCAAATTGGAGGTGTGAATGAAAAAGGTAATAAATTTGTAGCTCCTCCTAACCAAAACTTGTAAATCTTAACCAATCCCATGCCTAACCAAAATATCTCATTTGTTAAGGCTAGTAAAACTAAGCTCAATGTAATGAATGTTCACATAGAAGATGATAACGTGAGAAATAACAAACAAAATCCTATGGATGATAATGAACAAAAATCCATGGATAGTAATGACCAAATTTCTATTAATACAATGATAGGTGTGATTGACATCGAGCCTCATAAACAACAAACCAAAATTTCTATTGATATTACTTTGTCTCTAAAAGAAACAATCAAACATGCACCTGATGGTCCTCTTTACATAGCCGATAGAATCAATAACAAGCCCACTTATGGAATTTTAATTGATCTCGTCTGTGGAGATAATGTGATCATAGAAGAAATATTATATGTGCATGAAATCACTCAAGATAGATATGATAGACCAAAATAATGGATTCAAATGCATGATGTTTTTTATCATGCTATGATGGGCTCGATCACACTCACTTTACAATTAGGACCAAATAAATAAAATGTATCATTCTTTATCATTTGTAATTCAGATTAATTTCATGTGAAGTTAGGCTACAAATGGCTTCACTCCATGAATGTGGTCCCATCCATTGTCCATAAGTGCTTAAAGTTTCCAATCGGCAATGAAATATTCACTATGAACCATATTGGCTTTATCCCTCCATCTTCCCATGGATTTATTTCCTTCGATTATTTTAGGCCTAAACCCATGGAACCTATAAGACCCCATGAGGAATTCCTTATCCTATCCTACCAAAAGTTCAAATAAAACTACATAGCCAAATTATCCCTTGAGAATTTTCCTCCACCAATGCTTAAACCTTCACTAGTTGAAGAAAACAATATTGAGCCTAAAGCACTTCCAACAAACCAAGATCCATCCATCAAAGATCCTTTACCTATTTCCTACAAGAGACCAAGAGAAAACCAAACAAGTCCTAATCCACCTCCTAAGAAAATTTATAAAGCCAAAGAGAAATTGTTTGAACAAACTTCCATGGTTTCTTGCATTCTTCCCTCATATGAAGAAAAGGGACATATGGTTGAAAAACCCACTCCTACCCAAACACAACTTGAAAAACATGATAAAAGGAACTGAAATGATAGAGAGCATAGGCATAGATGTCATGCTATTTCTCACAAGATGAACGAAGAGAATAAAATCGAGAATAAAAATATGTGTAAGTGTGAATAAGGTGTAAAGCACAAAACACTTCTTAATACGACATTAAATCAAAGACAAATCAAATTGAATCAATTCAAAGCAATAATCTATTGAAAGCGTCATATTTTTCTCTATCTCCCAAGATTTATTAAATCAAAATGGATCTCAGATCGTGAGTGCACTATGATTGTTAAAATGACAATTGAAAGAACGAGATGGATGTTAAAGCAATGATATGGAGCTTAATATGATAATACTAGATGATAAAGAAACTAAACTAGAATGAATTGACATGGAAACAAATAAATGTAGCTATAGGAAGCAGCCATGATATGAAACTTGGATGCTTCAATGTTGAATGATTGATGCTTTGAATGTTTGATGCTTAGATTCTTGCAGAGTAAGAGTGCATAAGTTAAATTCTCTAGATTCTTTTCTTGGTTCAATAAGGTTGCATTTATAGAATTTCTAGCTGTAGAAATGCACAAGGAAGGCATTGAAAGTCTTGGACTCAATCTGGAGGATTGAATGGTGAAAGATGGAGGAGATTGAGAAAATTATGGTGACTGTCTGTACCCATGAAAACACCAGGAAAGAGAAGAGGAAAGATTGATGGAGGAGGATTGAGAGAAGAATTTGGAATTTGTCTCCAATTTGTCTCCAAAACTTCCTGTGAAGTTTCAAAGCATTAATTGTGACATAATTTAGACATAAATTAGAAATAGGATATCTAATTCATTTTTGAGGAGATATAGATGGAATATTCTTTATACTTTTATTCAAATATTTTTATTTATTTAAATTAGCAAAAGAGGGATAAATAATTTAATAAAACGAACTATAGGATAGTTGTTTATTAAATTAAACAAAAGAATATGGTAATTAATCAATAAAGCATTTGATCTTTATTTAATTAATTTAAGATTGATGTGATAGAATAAAATAAGGATTTAATAATTAAATCAAACAAAGTATTTAATTTTGTTTATTTAATTAATATGAATTTAAATGTTAATTATATAAATAAATATTTCTATTTATTCGATAGTAGAGGAAATTAGGATAATCAATTAAATAATTTGTATTTAATTAATCAGATGCTATAGATCAATTTTAGGTGTATACAATATGAATTTGAATGAAGTAATAAATTATTATGAGCCTCATTCATTACCATAAAAAAATGATCCTATGTCTCCAACACAACAAGGACCAACACCTTCCATGGATATTATCATTTGTCCTCCTATTGTGGTTAAATTGGATTGTGATGAAGAAACAACTAAAATTGATGAACAAGTGCATAATGAGTTGAATTTTTTATTTTCCTCTTCCATGAGCTTAGACAATAACAACCATGATGGTCCTCCTAAACCAAGTGATGCACCATGTGTTGAACCTAGTGATTCCCCTAGTACAACACTTGATGTTGTCTCTCTCACTAGTGATCTATATTCTGCATATATTGAACAAGAATAGGATGCAAATGACCTGTTGGATGGTTTACTTGCATGTGCTTTACTAGTATCTTTACTTTCCTTTTTGATTTATTTTTTTATGATTTCATGTGTAATGTGATACCCCATGAAATTTTGTTTGATGTTCACTCTCTTTGTGCATTCCTCTATTTGTACCTTCACTCTTCTATATGTCATAAGCTTTTACCTTTTCATTGATTTTTTCTTTTCATTTTCATGTTTGTCTTATGTTTTCCTTTTGGGGATGATGCGAGGTGTTGAGACACCCTATGTCTCTTCCATGTTGACCAAAAATATTTTTTATTATATTTTATTTTCCTTTCATGTTTGTCTTGTGTTTTTATTTTGGGGATGACACAAGGGGTCGAGACACCCTATGTCTCTTCCATGTTGACCTGAAAGGTTTTCCTTTGATTTCAATTTATTTGTGTCATTCTTCTAGTTCTGTGTGTATTTGGGGAATGATGATAGTTCTGAGATCTCTAATATCATTGCAGAAAAGACAAATACTGACCTCGAATCCATATACCCCTTATGTGTTTGTGGGGGGAAACCCTCTTTTCCTTTTTTTTTTCTTGTTTTTCTACTTCAAAGCAATTTCTCACAACATGGTGTTTAGAAATTTCCTTAAAGTGGGGGCATACGTTTGCATTATTTTGGCATGATTTTTTTGCATTTTTATTTTTCATGTTCCTTGATGTGATTTTCTTACTTCATGCGATGCGTTTTTCTCTTTGTGGTGACATTGGGAGTAATGTCCTTCAAGATCTTGATCTATCTTAGCATATTACATTCCTCTTAGTGGTGATTCGACACATTTCGTTACCTAAGTTGTGAATCTTTTATCCTTTGATTGGTCCTCTCTTGGAGACATTAGGAACAATGTCCCATTAGATTAAGACCTTGCATGAACTAAGAAAAATACCTTCGAACATCTCTCTCTTAGGGTATATGCAAGATCATCATGGAAAAAATAGGCCCTTAAGTGGCAATAAAATTTAGAAAAATAAGAGTTAGGAAACTTGATGTAAAATTTTTAATAAGTTATCTATATTATTTCAAAAATATGTAAGAATAGAATCTATAGAAAATTGAATGTAGTTTCTAAAATACTAAGTTTATTTAAAAAATAAAAAAATCTATTTTGTGAAAATTTAAAATTTCAATGCAGTAGTACTTAAATTTCAAGGAAAAAATAAGAAGTAGGTTTTTGTCTGAACACCCTAACTACAATAAAATGATAATTATTTTTTATAATATTTAATATATAAGTAGAGGACTCATGTCCCAATGTGATGTATATTTTTTTGTATATTTTTACCTAGTAAATAATTAATTATGAATTTTTAATTACAAATTTTTAAAACTATTAAAACTCGTATGTCTGACCACCTTAACTTCATCAAAACTTCATGAAATTCATTTTTTTTTTTTAAATCCTATAGTATGTGAAGCATAAAATGTGATACTATTTGAAATCTATAGATTTTTTTCAATCATCCTATGAATTAAGACTTTAGTCGTAATTTAAATAGAAAATGAATAATAATTATTTATTAAATTCAAAGTAAAGAATAAATTATATTGGTGGAATGCTAATAATATCCTTGAAAAACCCTTTTCATTTCATCAATTTTGGGTAAAAAAAAGGTCATCAGCCACATGGGCCATCATATCACTTACATATCACCACGTTTTGGCCCATCATGATCCTACACATACCCCTTATTGTGTTGCATCTTTGTACCTTATTAAATTCATGGAGGTATAGCTTTGATATGGTTCGTTGGGGCTCACCTAGTGAAAAAATAGCTTCATTAGCCCTTGTGAGCAAGCATTTTTGTACCTTATTAAATTTATGGAGGTATGGCTTTGATGTGGCTCCTTGGGGCTCACCTAATGAACAACTAGCTTCACTAGCCCTTGTGAGCAAGCATTTTATTTTTGTCCTTATCATAGTCATGGGGTTATGACTTTGATATGGACCTTTTAGGGATCACATAGTGAACAACTAGCTTCACTAGCCATTGTGAGCATGCATTTTTATTTTTTTCCTTATTATATTCATGGGGGTATGGTATTGATATGTACTTCCTAGGGCTCACCTAGTAGACAACTAGTTTCACTAGCCCTTGTGACCATGTGTTTTGTTTGCATAGTGGACAATGCATTCCACTTGTAAACCTTTTTAGACAAATAACCTAGACTCAATCCACATTGTGTTGGATGACCAATCAAAGCTTGATCTATTGTATTTTTCTTTTTCTTTTTTTCCTATCTTTGATGGTGTATGTTTGCGATCTGGTTATGGCTTCATATATCATTTTCAAGTGTGTTCCTTTGTGCCTATGTTGGTTTTCCATTGGATCTTGATTCTAGGGGCTTGTCTACACTCTCATTCATTGTCATCATATCTTACTAACATTTGTATATTTGAACCCCTCTTGATTGTGTGATTGGCTACTTTAGTCTGTGTTTGATGCAAGTTCATCCTCTCACTAAAGTGAGGGCTAAATATAGTGTAGGAGAATGCATACCCTTTAATTTTCACATTTTTTTGGGCTCGCCTTGCTTTATTTATCCCTATTTATGTCTTAATTGGTCCTATTTTGGATCCACAAGCCTAATAAACTATATCTTTTTTCTGGCTAATACCGATAAACATCAATGGATAAATAATAATTTAATGTTTTTGCCTGAGTGTCTCTGATTTTTGGGCTAGGACTAAGACACCACCAAGCGTATCTCTATCCCTCAAAGGTCTTGGGATCCTAATCTCAAAGGAACTTTAAATGGGACCCCTTTTGGAGTTTGTGCCCTAAGTTTTCAGCTTTGGGACTAAGATTCCACCTAGGGCATCTTAGGCCCCCTTAAGATTTTTCAAGATTTAATTTCAATTTTTTGTAGGATTTAGCATCCCCTAATTAATGAATTCATATGTCATCTTTTTGTGGTGTAATTTGGGGATATTAAGCATGAATAGGTATAAATACAATGTTCTTTCATTTATTTTCATATCTAAGAATCTAACAAGCAATCTAAGCACCCAAGCATTCAAGTATTCAAGCATTCAATATCAATTCATCAATAATTTGGAGCCATCATCAAGATTCAAGTGTCATATCAAGGAGATTGTTACATCATGTGTGTTTTTGAGCTAACATTTATGATGTAGGGTTTTGATTGAAAAAGGCAATTCAATTCCATATCTATCAAGCATTCCCTTGATTCAAGATCTATATCCAAGCTATCTATTTCATGCAAGTTTGTAGACTTCATAGCAAGAGTTTGGTGAGTTGTAACATTGTGTGTTGTTAAATCATCATTTCCATCCATTTCATTTCATTTCAAGGTTTAATTACCAACAATTTGTTTAACCAAGGAAAACCCCTGTTTACTAACAATCGACAATTTTTTACCCTCTTGTGTGTTTGTGATTATAGATTTAGGTTGAAGACTTGAAGATCATTTGAAGTGAAAAGTTCTAAGGTTACAAAGTTGCATTGCAAACTTGTCATCTTCACGAAAACTCACCTGCAGGGTGGATTTGAAAGCTTTAGGACCTGAGATCTGAGGAGAAGGAAGTTTCAAATTTGGACCTCAAGACCACATTCAAAGATTTCAGAAATTCAAGATGGTACTAAGTTGCCACCTAGGGTGTCTTAGTCCTCCTGAAGGTATTTTTTAGAGATTCTTGCAGATCCCATTCTGGCATCCAAATATTTTGCATTTTCCCCAAAAAATAGCAATGAGACTAAGACAATAGTAAGGGTGTCTTAGTCCTCCATAACACTTTTTGACAGCATTTTTTTCATTTCTATAATCCTCATTACATTTCTAGAACTCCTAGGCACACATACCCTAACTTGATGTTGCATAATTTTATCATTTTTATCATTCATTTAGATTGCATTGCTAGGTTTTGTAAGTTGACTACTAAGTTGTCTTTTACAAGCTTTTTCTTGGTGGTGAACCCCTAAAAGCCTAAAAGAACCCTTCATAGGTCTTCCTTGTTGAGAATTTACTCACCCTTGAGGTTGATAGTCAATCCAATTAGGATTCCTAGGACCTTATCGAATGAAAATAGGAGAATAGTGGTGTTCTATGAGCTAGGCCATATATCATCACCCATTTTCATATTGTTCACTATCTATTAAGTATATCTATGTGGGAGATTTTTCATTTCCTTGAGAAGAATTTTTTTGTGTTGCGGTTCTAAAGATAGTCTCATAAATTTTATTGAAGTTTTAATTTGAAGGAAAGATCGAATATGAAAGTTTCTTTTATGGAGAAGTGTATGTATGATTGAAATTCTTTGTGATTATGTCCAATTACTGGCTGACCTAGTACATAATATGTGTTGTGAAGATTAAATATACATTTTAGATGTTTGTAGGAGCTATTTTAGATCCATTCCAATCAAAATTAAATATTACATGTTTTATTTGGCACAAACATGATTTTGAATCATGTGCGATGCTGACATGGCTAAAATAGGGCTACATCTAATTAGGTCGACAAAATTGATGTATGTGAATGTAATTGGGTATATATGTGTGATGTATTTTTGATTTGAGAAGACATAAGTATGAGTAGAAGTGATACATCAGGTGTGAGTGGTCTCATATGATTTAAAAATGTGAATTTAGAGGTGAGAGATCATTATAAGAGAATTTTTTTTGAGTGACTGCTAATCCGAGTAGTACTATGTATTTAGAGCTTCAAAGGAACTAAAATAAAACACAAGGGAGGTGCTCTTTGTATCAATTCATACTCTATTAATGATCCATTTTATTTTTATTTAACTCTAGTTGTGAGCCTTATAAGGATAGTTTGTCCTGTAAGTGATCCCCTATAATATACTATATTCGGATATAATATATTGTGAGCTAATCCCTACCATGGTTTTTCCCATTTTGGTTTTTCCATGTAAAAATATGGTATTCATGTGTTTTGTGACGTTTTAGGTGATTCATGCTTTCATTATTTATTTTTGTTAATGTGGTTTGGTGATTGGATAATCTATGTTCAAAATTTTAATAGAATATTGATTCACCCCCTCTTAGTATTTTGAATGTTAAATAATGGGAACCACCGTAATAGACAAGATTCCCCACTCTCATGCCTACACACCTCATCTCAATGTAAACCATTGAAATGAACATACTGTGAAATCATGAGCAACCCCCCAATAAGAGTAATGATTTCACTTGTTCCTCCATGACCTTCTTTGCAATTACCCACGAGCCTCATAATTGAGCATTGGTGATGAGAATTCATTCCAAAGGATACATTTAGGACAACCACTCTTTAGCATCTTCCCTTTTTTTGTAGTGGATTTTCCAAGAGTTTCGGCCAACCACACATCAATTAATGTTTGTGATACGACAAAGAAACTTTTAGGCTACACCAACTTGACACATGTCTCATAGGAAGTTGATTTCTTGATGAAATACAAACATCACTCATTCCTTGTAGGTGGAATACGAAGCCACCATGTGGCATATCTCTACATAATGCTTTGATAATAGTTCCTAGATTTGATAATAGATGTGTGGGCTTGAAAAGTGGCTTTACCTCACAAGAAAGTTTGAACCTTGACCTAAAAATTATGGTAGAATAAAAGGAAGGCATTATTGCTAATAATTCCTTTGGAAAGAAACCTCTTTAGAGATATAGGGTTGTGATAGAAAAATTATATAGGTTTCAAGAACTCATAGGGAACTCCACCCATGGAGGTCAGAACCCATAATTGCTAATTCCATGCAAAAAACTCGCAAAAATAAAAAAGGAGGATGTTGCTTCTTCTATAGTTTTCAGAGTGTAGATTGTATAGAATCCCACTCCTCATCAGATGGATACACCTTCTTTTTCAATTCACTTAAAATTTTATCCAAATCAATCATCTCTTTAATAGAGAAGCTTTTCATGGTCTATGCAATGATCTTCATGTGATATTCCAACTAAGAAAGAAGTTGTAATACTCCTTCCACTTTGACAATAGTCAAGGATTGATCAAGGCCTTGAAAAGAGACCTGATCTTGTTGCTTTTCTTCCAATTTTTTATTTATTTAATCCTCATCCATTACATTGGAATCCAAAATGAAATGGGATGGAAAACCTAACTGAACCACCTACTTGATGTGCTCTTTCATACCTATAATTTTTCAGTCCAAAGCCTCCAGACATGCTTTACAGTTAAGGGTGGCTTTATTGAAGATCAAGACATCATAGGAATTTTCAATCGGAAATATTTTGTTACTCAATCCTATAACATTCAAGGCATCATTAGTCACATCATATAAATTTTGGATCAATATTTGATCACCTACAACTTTTGGGGTGATAGAAGAGGACATGAGGTCCACCACAATATTGTTTTTTATGATATCCTTTTGGGAATATGTAATGAACCTCAATGTGAGATTCAAATTAGTTGTGCCCTTTATTATTTCCTAGCATGATGTATAAATTTTTTGAATCATGCGAAGAATGTTAATTTGTTGTGAGTTGTGGGATAATTCATCTTTCAATGAATGGACCTAGTGATATTTATTTTGAACTTCTTGTTGGATTTTATTTTATTTTTCCAAAGCATTGGAAATTTTTGTATCCCACAATTTTAATTATTTTAATAATTCCTATAAAAAATTAGACTCAACCAAATTATTTTCCTCCTCTATCCTTTGAATGTGGGTCTGCATTTTCTCTAGCTCCTTCTGGAGCTTATAGCTAGTTGAAGAAAACCCTTAAAATTTGAGAAGGGATTTTCTATTTCCTCAAAAAGGAAAACTTATAGAATAGAATAATACAAAAAAGGGGAATGCTTATAAGAGAAAACCCTAGATGATAAAGGGATTAGATCATGATAAATTTAGATATACTATGTGATGAAACATAATTATATAATAATAGATCAATCTAATAAAATAAAAAATAGTTCTTAAGTTTAATTTAAGTACATAAAGTGAAATTAATCTAATAATTAATCACACTGAGAGGCGCTTACAACGGGATCTAGTTTTATCTTTTTCTTCGTTTATAAAAACTTTATTTAATGAACATGACAATCGAGAGTTGGGGTGAATCAATTCTATCTAATTAAAACATCAAAACCCTCAACAATAATTAGATCCACATGCATTCATTAAACCCTTAATATGTTATAATGTTTAAACATGAAATGTAGATTAAAAAATCTAAAAAAAAACCACCATACACAAGAGAACACCAAATTTACATGGAGAACCATAAAAGGAAAAAACCACAATGAAGATTAACTGACAATATAAGTAATTTCAAAACCATTACAAAAATTCTCACTACTAGAATAGGACACACTATCTAGAAGGGTTCACAACTTAGGATCACTGCTGCAATAAAAAGAAGAAAGAATATAGAATGTTACATATATAAAATGATCTCAATGCAATAAATAATCCACCACAATAGCTCAAACAACACTTAAAACTCTTAATAAATCAAGATACCTTCATCTCACAAAATTAATCTTTCATTATAGCTCACACTAAAATTTGCATCCCTACACTTAGTTTCACATCAAACAATCAACTCTATTCCACACATCATATTGTATCAAATCACCTTGCATTTATACCATCAAAAACTTGAAAAGAATCTTCAAGTAGTCTACACACACCTTACGCTTTACAAATTCAAAAATAGGTTAGAACTAAGAATATTTTTTTCACTTGTGTAATGTGTGACCATGCCTTAGAATCTACGTATCACCTTCTCATTAGATGTCCCTTTGCACATGAATGTTGGACCTAGCTAATGAGAAGACATGCTTAGAAATTCCCCCTACAAAGCTTGATCCTTAACCACTTCCAAAGTAGGCCAAAACTGCACACAAAATCTAAATTTTCTTGCTTGTGGGAAATATCTCCTTCCATTCTTATATGGAATATTTGGCTTGAGAGAAATAGATAGATCTTCAAAAAAGACCAATTGTCTATGAAGAAAATCATTCAAAATATTGAAATCTGCATCTCAGAAATAGTAATGTCAAGTTTATACAAAAATGAAACCTTGAATAATGTGTTTACTTCTTGGGATTGTTTCATATTAAACAAATGGTATCTTCTCAAAATTACTAGAGGGGGATCTATTCCCCCAAAT
Organism: Sequoiadendron giganteum; assembly: GCA_007115665.2. NCBI lineage: Eukaryota > Viridiplantae > Streptophyta > Pinopsida > Cupressales > Cupressaceae > Sequoiadendron > Sequoiadendron giganteum. The sequence continues at coordinate 118,989,581 of CM021102.1, forward strand.
AATTCCTCAGTGAACATAGCAACATCAAGTGGATACCTCCTCCCAGGGACTTTATTAAACTAAACTTCAATGGATCTTCTAGGGGTAACTTTGTTGGAGAAATTTTCTCCATTCTTCCAGATGGATCCAATAACAATCCAAAATTTAATGCTCTCAAACTTGGACTTGAATTGGAAATAAAATTATCCATTTTCCAAATTCTGATTGAAGGGGATTCCATGGTGGTGTTGTCTTCAATTTTGAATTGTCATTAAAACTCATGGAATTTGAACTATCTTTCATCCTAGATTTGATGCCTTCTAAGAAAATTCTCCTCATATAAAGTAATGCACTGTTACAGAGAGGCTAATAGCCATGTAGACCGATTAGCAAATAAAGCAATTGATGAAATTTTTTATTACAAAATTCTCTTGAGGCTAGAATATTTGAAAATTTTGAGCAACTAATAATAAATTCCATTTCATATAATGGGTATTGTAGGGTGTTTACATCAGTACTATAATTTATTGTTTATCAGGAAACCTTCAGCCTGAGGTTTGAACCCTTTTGCATTACTCAAGCAGGTATTGAATAAGCATTATTTTTATTGGCATGTTTGGCATTGGGTGAGTTGGAAAAAAAATGAATTTGCCTCTAACAATCCAACGAAACTTTAAAATCATATTACGTGGAACTTACTTGTTTCTTGGGAAGGAAAAAATATATTGTGGGCTCCTTGACTGCACTATTCTCTCTTGGGGATTCCCTCCCTCCTCTTGAAAGGTTAGTGGGGAGTAGCATTGGTAGTGCACATTGAAAATTCCTTGTACAGTGCATTGTATGGAATTCCATTCATCTAAAATTTATCCTTCCCAAAGGTTATACATTTTTTGGTTGATGATTTCATTTAGTGGCTCAAATTTTAGGGAAAAATTATTTTATGTAAATCGAGCATATTTCTATTTATAGAAATGTTGTTGAATTGGTTAACCTTGGTAATTCATGATTCCACATTGCTACTAGAATGGATGTTATTAATGAATTTTTTTCTTGCACATAGTGACTCATGCGACTATCAAATTGTATGCCTCATTCTCACGACATTTTGGAATGATTTGAAGTGCTTAGGCCTTCATTTCATTTGGGTTTTTTTTCTAGATATAACTCTAGTATGTGTAAAACCCTTTTAGTGATCTCCATATCTCTCACATTGATTTAGATTACATTTGAAATGGTACCTTGTGGTAATATATTCACAATTTGGTGACACATGGATTTATTTTGATGTCTTACCTTACAACCAAACATTCTTGGTTCATTGATTTTAATTTGCACCACCTTTTGGTCTAATGAGCTTAGATAGGCATTATTTTTTTGTATCATCTACTTGGATTTACTCATGTGAAATTGGTATTAATGGGTTGCATTTGGTTTTCTTCTCACTACAACATTTCTTGCTTCTTCTGTAAATGATCATGCAAACTTCTTTCAGAGTCTTTGTCCCTCCAAGGTACCATAAATTAAGGGATGCTAATCCATTTAATTTTGAAAAACTCAGTCAGACTTGCATATTGGAATGAAAACTAGTGGAAGATGCAATTAGAATAGTATTGGGACATTACTGGATAAAATTCCATGCAATGTCACTTCCCCATGAAGTCACCTCCCACTTTATTTCCAATTTTATGGATGCGCTCTGGTGCAGTGAAATGGTAAAAAAGTTCATTGGTTTTTATCTCCTTCCCCATATTTTTCCACTTTCTTCTCTGCATAATGCTTTGGAAGAATACAATATTTTGAATGGTTCTAACATGGTGGGTGGTTTTTATGTTGCCAATTTCTTCAATCTGACTGCTCAATATCTGCTCTTTAAAGTAGAATGGCACATGGTCTTTTAAATGACTACTCCTATGATTTTATAAGAAGCCTTCATAGGCTCAAACTATGACTAGGGAATATGTTCTCCAACATGCTATTATATTTATTTGATGTAGTGAAATTTATGATAAGGAACACTCTTGTGGAACCCCATTCTAGTCCTTACATTGCTCCTCATGCCGACCTAGAATCCTTGACTGAAGTGGTGTTTAAACTACTTTGTGTTCACAACTTCACTCTTTGTTTCTTTTTGGTGCACGATCATGGTTTTTTTAGGCTACATCTCCTGCCACCTTCTACATGGCTCTCCCTTCTCCATTGGGAACTCATCTTTCATTTGGCTTCATGTTCTTCAAACAATCAAAGGGTTTTATTCATTCTTGTGAAGTTTTTGCATATGATGTTCTCGAGAATTTTATGCACATAGAAAGTTCTTTTTTGATCTCTGTAAACCCTTTTCTAGGATGAAATTTTTTACATGGCCATTCTATCTTTTTTCTTGAGGAATTTTTCCTCTCAATTTTGTAAATGGCCTTGATGAAAGGATTATTTTGTATCTCTCTTAGTATAATTTTGTTCTGCTTCTATCTATTCCTGATATGTGTCTCCCAACTTTGTAACTATCTTTATCTTTTCAATAAAGTTTTATGGCTTGCCACTTTTTATAAAAAAAAATCATAGAAATCTCTACTTTTGCAATATAATTCATTGAGCCATACCTCAATGAGTTCATGCATACTACAATGATGAAGAAAATTACACAATTTTTTTTTGTAGTGTTCTATATTTCTTAATTTGTTGTCATTCCAAAAAACTCTTGGAATTTACCTAATGAGGACCATTTGAAGAAGAAAAATATGTGCAACATTTTGAATGTGTGTTTCAAGTGAAGGAATATACCTGGATTTATTGGCTACCACATTGTGATCTTGAACATCTTAACTATTGACTGGAATGAGTTGAGATTATTTTTTTTAACATAATGTATGGTATTGTTCAGTGATTGAGGAAGATTGCAAAAATATAGCAAGGAAATTTCCAATCCTTCAAGGGAGGGCAATAGCAGGTAAATAATTAGACAAATAAATGGAGTGTGGAACATAATTAAAGAATTTCCTTGTTGGAGGTGTAGCACATGGAAAATTCATGGATTAGCAATACAAGAAATAACTCAAACTAAACCTAAGATAATAATCGAGAACAACGGAAAACTATAGAAACAATTCATAAATGACCAATTTTACCAAACATCCATGTAATTCCATTAATCACCTCCATTACTCTTCTCCATTTCGTTGTAGTATGATACTTGCCATCATATTTTAATTAAGTATGCAAGTGTGGCCTCATGATAAATGATAATAGAAAAACACTAAAGATTCTAAAGTTGCTTCCAAAACTCATAAGATTTCAGGAGTAATAATAATAGAGGTAAATCCAATTTAGAGAAAAGATTATTTTCGAATGACAAACTTAGATTAAAAGATAAATCAACAATTAAGGTTAAAAGATGTGACATGCATTAGGGTCAGGGTTAAATTAGTGTAAGTGATAAATCATAAATGGTGGGGATTAAATTAAATAATAATTTAATCACTAGTGGAAACTATTTCAGACACAAAAGAATAAAGATTGCATGTAGAAGATGAGATTGATGGAGATAAAAAGATATTATCTCACCAAATAACTGAATGATCAAATTTGATTTAGACATAAGTGATGAATGACTAATGAGATAACAAAGAGATTATCTAATTTTAGAGGAATATGCTATGGATAAATCCTTTTATGAATTAAATAATGATTTCATTCAACATTCAAGATTTTGGGATTAAATTAAATAAATAAAGATTTATTTAATTAAAGGGAGAAAAGGTTAATGAATAATTAAATAATTAGAGTGATTATTTGATTATAGTTGACAGTGTGACAGGAATTAATTAAATAATTTAAAATGACTATTAAATACAAGATAGATTTAATTAGCGAAGTAATTAAATAAATAATATTTATTTAATTAATCAAGAAAGAATAAAGGTAAAAATGAATTAATTAAATAATTAAATTTATTTAATTAATAGAGGACATACGACTTTAGAAAATAATTAAATAATTAACATTATTTAATTATGAGAAATGAAGATGAAGGAATTAATCTGAAGAAATTAAGGGTCGGAGGCCTAGGATAATTTTTAGTGTCTACAAGAGGAACAAGGTAGGTATGCTAGAGATGAGTTAGAGTCCTTCTAGAAATAGTTGTTTGAAATTTTTTGCATAAAGTTTCAATGATGAGAAAGAGAAATATCTTAGAGATATTCTAGGTACAATTGTATTAGAATTTTTTCTTTCTCACAGCCTCTTTTCAAAAATTTGATCCAATATTTCCATGACGAAGGATCTAGAAGAATCTCATAATAGTTAGAAATGGATATTCATAACATGGTTGAATTTTGATATATTTATCAAAAAAATTAGTTGTGGAAATCTCATCTCTCTCATTTTGTATAGCTAGGACATTGGTAATTTTAGTGATGTTTCAAAGTTGGGTATCTCTTTGAGTCTCTACTTATCAAAAGGATGGTAACAGGAATATGTAGTGAATATGATGCTTATCAAATAATTAGTATTTTTTCTAATATGTGAATAGCTCTCTAAGTTCTAGGGGATACCAATTTCATTATTTAGGATACCCATAAGAGGAGCTCTTTCCTTTTTTATTGTTTCTAGCCATGACACTACATTTTGTGACAATTATAATATATTGTATCTTTTATTATATATGGATAATATAAGTGTGATTTCATGCAGGGTTTTTTGTATCTTTATATTCTTTGTATGTTATGCCAAGCTTCAAATTGTAATGCATAAGAAAATATAGAATTTTCTTTCTAGAGAATTGAAGGGCCTTTTAAGGAGGAATGAGTATATTTCAATACCATTAGTTATACAATTTACTTGTCAAATTCCACTAAAAGAAAATTTAGAAACCTAACTATCATAGAAACAGTTTTTGCTCCAAAACCAAATTATAAATCACAAAAGAGTAGTGTTGTGCACTTTTTGCACACATGCCCCACTAAAAGTAGGGACCCTCTTTTGCTCTTAGTCTTTTGGCCCTTTGTTTTTTGAGGTTTTTCTTGCTTGGGCATGTGCTTTGATGTTTATCTTACTTGCTGGAATAGTCCATTTGTGATAAATATTGAAAATCTTAAGTTTTGGACTCATTCCAAGTTTTTCACTATACTAGAGAAAATCCACTCCTGGCAGAATTTCTCGGTTTCCTCTAGAAACCCGGTGACAACTAATTTTCATTAAAAGTCTAGAGATTCTGGTCCTTCACGAAATTTTGTCAATACTAGATTTCTCTGAATGTCCAAAACCATGTCTAATTCCTAGATTTTGGTTTGACCCATCTTGACTGCATTAACTGTGTGATTTCTACGATGGGTATTAAGTCAACTTTTGGAAATTTTGTGTCATTAATGTTTTATCATTTGCTTCCTTTTATATCTAGAGTGCTTGATCCTGAGTGTTCTTGCTGGATTGTACAATTGGAATTATGGTCGATTGTTGCAGTTGGATCTTCTACAAGCCACTTACATTCAACTCACACCTTGTAGTTTATTGCTAGCTTATGTTTTTTCGATCTTTTCCTATCTTTCATGGTATGTATATGGCACTTTCCCTCTTTTAATGATTGAAATGAATCATTTCATGCTTTGTGCATATATGTTGTGAGTTAGAATATCCATCTGGTTGATTTTTCCATTGGATGCTTGGGTTTTTGGTTTTCATTTGGTGCCCTTTCACTTTGTCCGCATTGCCTTGTTTTTGCTTGATTGAATGTGCATGCTTCTTTGGCGTTCTGGGTATGTCTAGGTTTTCAATTCCTGCCTATTTTGGCATTGTATTTCAAGGCTAGGGTTTTCCTGTTTTGTTTGAATGTCGATCCCAAGTGAATCTCCAAGCTTTTCTTTTGATTTCATCTTGAGATGGCTTGCTTATGTGGGTCGGTACGAGCTTTCGGTAAACCTTAGCAAACAAATGAGTTCATTCTGAGCTTTTTTTGCACGTTCATTACGAAATTTAGGGTTTCGTGCCTAGGACATTGCCAATTCTTCTTGATTTACGTTAGGGTGAGTTTCAAGTTTAGGGATATTCAATAGGTGGTTCAAATCGAGCTACTTCAAGGTTTTAGTTCCTAAAATTTGTGATCGTTTGATCAATTTGAGTGAAGTCAAGAGAAAACATAGGTATTTGGGTATTCGAAGTCTTCGCAAAATTCCTTATCTACCAGAATTCCTAGGATTTTTATTTTCTTTCTATCTTCTTAGGATGTGCCATGATCCAAATTGATGCCTGCCTCGTAGATTTATGTTACCTCTAAATTTCCCCGGTTTGTCCGTCGCCTTTTCATTTTCGCCAAACTGGGCTTAAGTTGTGAGAATTGCATTAGTTTTGCTAAAATCCATCCCTTCGGGATTTTCCCGAAAGTTCTTGGTTCCCTCATTTTCTTGGAGTTTGTCAATTATTACTATTCTCGTGAATTTTTGTCCCTCATGGATTTTCCCAAGATTTTGTTGGAAAGTGGAGATCTTAGGAATTGCATGAATTTTTCTTAATGATTATGCATTTGATGATCGAATTTGAACTATTTGGAGATGTTTCATGGTATTTCTTAGTGATTATCAATTGATTAAATGATTGATGGATGCTTGTGTGCTTGTTTCGCTAGAATCCGCCTGGCTGGGAATTTCCCAAAAAATCCTCTCTAACCTAGATTCCGCGAAAGGACTAAAATCCTGAACTTTGAAATGACTGTCTTTTATGAGGGTTTTGAGCATTTTTATTATCGTGGGACTTGTATTTAAGGTGAAATTATCTCTATGGTTGATTAGTTTATGTTCCATGTGATCTTTACAATGGTTTTTTGTCGAATGCAGGCTGAATCAGGTAAGGGAATGACAAGTGGAACCAAGGGTAAGGTAATGGATCCAGGTGTAGAGGGGTCTTCCATGTATGAGATAGAAAGGTTCAAGATGGGTATCAAGAGAAGAATTTCAGAGATAAATCTTACTTCCATCTGGTCAGGGGTAACTAATACAAATGTTCGATTGTGGGAGTATGAAGAGTTCAAGACTAGAATGGCTGCACAAAATCCCTCTCTACTAGCCAAGAGAACATTGGAATTAGGATTGAAACATGCAGTTGGATTATCTCCTACAGTGCAGATTTATGAGCTGGTACTTGAATGTGCACGACACTATGACAAAGGTACACAAAGGATAGTGGATAATTTGAATAATGTATTTCTATAGCCTAGACCTTTGATATTCCTGATAGGTCTCATGTGGTGGCTTTTGACATGGATGTGGCAAGGAAGTTCTATGAGGAGGATACCATCAAACACCAATAGGTCATTAATTCCTAGTTGGAAAAACCTAAGTCCCACTTCTCCAAGTTGCCCAAGGACTTGGCCAGATTCAAATTTAAGGACTATTATGATTTTATCACCCTTCTTAGTAGAGTGGTAGGATTGAAGAGTGTTGGAATGTTTGAGAATTGGATGCTCCATGTTATTGCTAAGATGGAACATGGTATAGACTACCACTGGGCTGTTGGAGTGAAAATACACTAAGAGGGGGGGTGAATCAATGTTTATAACTTCTTAACCAATTTAAACTAAAACTGAAAAGAACCATACATATGGTCTCATTTATAAATGATAGTGTCATTCATGTATTAGAATGCAATAATATAAACTAAAATGAGTAATGTAACAATGCATTTTAAAGCAGTAAAGTACTAAATCAAATGAATCATAGAGACACAAATAGACACAAGATATGTCAAGTGGAAAACCATCCTGGGGTAGAAAAACCACTCCTTAACCTGCTGCCTTTTTCAGGCTTTCATTTCAATAATTTATTTTGACAAAGCCTCAATGGCTGATTTCTAAGCACAGACTCAAGGAGCACCAACCCCTTTGTTTTGAGACACCAGTCTCAAGGAGCACCAATCCCTTTCTTGATATTCAATAGAATGTAAAATAGTACAAAGAATCTCTATGTTTCACTTCATTTCTGTCAAGTGCCTCTTGACAGACAAAGCATAGAATTTTCAAGAGTTAAAATCAACTCTTTAGAATTCCATACATTATTTGTTCTCAATGTAGCTTGAGGAAAATATTATCATGGTCACAATACAATCTCCTCAAATTGTATTACAATGATAAATATTTTATTTCTTTTCTCATTGTTTGATTTTCAACATCTTTCCATACAGAAGCTACAAATCTGACTTCACACTCTATTTTCCAATTTTTAGCATTAAAAAATAGAATAGAATTTCACATGTCTTTTATCATAATGCCCTTGTTTCAAGTTTTTTTTTTTTGTAATGATAGAACCCTAATCTCACTATTTTTGGATTTTTATAGAAAACAACCTTACATATTGGAAGTATTACCTCTGTTTCTCGAATTTCACTTTCTAGACAATTATACAAAGTTATTTTTAGGTTAGAGAATAACTGTCAAGTAACAATTATGATGTTGCAGTGATCATAAAAGAAGATTATTTCCTTTTGTCAAGGATAGAACAACAATGTCCAAAAATAGAGGTGTTACAGAAAATATCTTCACTAGAACCCTGCACATGTAGTGCTTACTCCCAAGCAGTATTAATGAAATACATATTTCATAGGAAAATTGGACAGTGAAGTTGCTACTAAAAATATATATAATTGAAACCCTAAACAACAATGTAACTGACAATAGGTAATCTTCTACTTGATAGCAGTTACCAATGATTCCAGATAAGTAACTAAAGAAAATTTTAGCTTTCAAGATGACCCACAAACTTAAAAATATGATTCATAAAACTAATATGATAATCTTCAAAAAAAGCAGTCAAGATTTGGAGCAAATGTTTCAGATTTTCGTGAAAAGGAATAGACATTTTCCATTTTTATTTTTGAATAAAAAAAACTTAACTCAAAATCACCTTGCTTGTGAAGTAATGGATCTAAAAAACAAACTAAAAAAATAATACTTGAGAAAACCAAAAATGCATTTCTCATGAGAGATTTATCAGGTCTGCAAAGTGATAGAGCAACTCAAGCTCTTTCTTCATTTGAGCTTCCAACTGATGGAAAGAAACCAACAGGTGAAATGACTAATGTCATGGTATTTTTATTTTCCAATATGCTACCAAAGATCAGTAAACCAGCTACTAGAATAGTGAAACGACTGTGAGACAAAAAAATCAATGATGGCAGCCAAAATGGGGTTTCAAATCCTTCAAAGAAAGTGAAGCAAAGAATAATGATCTAAACTCCCAATGCAAGTGAACCGAAATCCTTTGCTAAGTTTGATAAAAATTTGGAGTCTAAGAGGACAGTAAATTAATAAATGAAAACCGCATAATTCACTTTGAAATCCGCAGAAAGATCAATGGCTTGCATGTCGACAAAAATAAATTTGACATATGTTCCCTTACCACACAACCACGACCACCATTCAGACTACCTATAGTACAATGGTAGCTAACACTAACCATTACTACATCCTTTACTGCCCAACCACGTTCTTGCTTCAGACTACTCACAGTACAGCTAACTACTAGTCATTTCCACCATGTTACCATGGTTACACTTCTTACAACCCATGGTCTGGTGGTAGCCACCTTTCTTTTTGCTAGCCACTTCCACCACATTACCTTGGTTAACATCCTAATTGCTCACGGTATAGCGGTACCTGTCCTTCTTGCCATTGATGGTTTACCCGCACTACCGCGGTCACACTGATGACAACCCGTAGTGTAGCAGTAGCTGTTATGCTTGCCACTGGCAATTTCCACCACACTATAATGGTCATTGGATTAACTTCTAGCAGTACCACAGTAAGACCTTTTGAAGCCATGGTCTTACCAAAGTCAAACATGTCTGTTGTCGGCCTTGATGCCTGATATCAATGACAACCAATAAACCCAAGTCAAATGCAAATAGAAGATCAAATAGGATGCCTTTACCCAAGGTCTAGTGCCACCTTGATATGTTCAAAGCTATATTATGTGCCATTTCCAAATGAAGTCTAGAGACTTATAATGAATAGACAAGACTGAATTTTCATGAAACATTTCACAATGCCATTCCACTTACCACTAATCCTTATTATATTGAGAACCAATTTGCACCATATAAACCATTAACAATTTCAAGATGCAAGAGCTTGATCAAACCACACTGTAACAACCTATAGAAAACGTATTCATGCCAAGAATAAATAATTAAGAGCATCACTGAAACATAATTGTTTAAACTAAAAACATAGAACCTATTCAATGAAGTAAGGAGCTAGTAACCAGAGTGCCTTAACTGAGATCTACACATTGAGTTAAATGATCAGTACCACCATATAATAAAATCAATGAAGTAAATGTGCCAAATAGAAAAGTAGATCAACTGAGAAGATAATCATCAAGATGCCAGAGAATCACAAAGTGACATCAAGGACAAAATAGTATAAGTGGGATTCAACAAACTCCTCCTTTGTCCTTGATGGCAAAACTGAGCCACCAAACCAAAGATAGTGAATTGTAACCGAATGCTCAAAATTTCCACATCTCCACCATTCTCCCCATTTTTGACACAAGGATAAAGGGAGACCAACAAAGATAAACTAGAACCAATTGTGACATACAATCAAACTGTAGATTTAACCTTTGAGCAGCAAAGTATGAGCTTGAAGAAGAGCTAAACAACTACCCATATCACAAAGATATATTGTTTAAGATAATGGAGATTGAAAGACAACTCCCAATCAAGACCTAAGTCTTTCAAAAACATCTTTAGCCAATTTTTTTGTAAAAGTGTCAAAAAATTGTGCTTGTGTAGGAACATATTGCACTGATACCTCATTAGCCAACACCTTTTCATGAAGAAAATGAAACTTTATAGCTATATGTTTAGTTCGAGAGTGCATAACTGGGTTTTTTGAGATATTTATTGCACTATTATTGTCACACAAAATAGTAATAGGTTTTGGAATTTCAATACCCATTTCTAATAATGTCTGAGACATCCAAATTGCCTGAGTGTAGCAAGAAGTGACAGTTATATATTTTGCTTCAGCAGTAGAGAGCAAAACAAATTCTTGCTTTTTGTTGCGCCAAGCCACTAAATGATCACCAAGAAAGAAAGCAGCACCACTGGTGCTTTTCCTATCATCTAGACATCATGCCCAGTCAGAATCAATATAAGCTACTAAAGAGAAATCATTCCTTTTGGGATAATAGAGCCCATAATCAATTATGCCTTGTACATATTTAAGAATCCTTCTCCCAACATTGATGTGAGATTCCTTAGGAGATGATTGAAAATGAGAAACCATGCAAACAACTTGAATTATGTCAGGTCTTGAGGATGTTAAATGCAATAGGCTTCCTATCATTGACCTATAGTTAGTTGGGTTGACAATAGGAGAGTCATCAACCTTGCTAATTTTATAGCCAGTAGCCACTGGGGTGCTTACAAGATGACTTTCATCCATTTGAAACATTTTTAACATTTATTTTGCATATCTTGCTTGAGATAGAAATATGCTAGATTCAATTTGTGAAATCTGAAGACCTAAGAAAAATGACAGTTCTCCCAACATAGACATTTCAAATTCAGATTTAATGATTTGTGAGAATTGTTTACTCAAGGCAATATTCTTGCAACCAAAAATGGTGTCATCAACATAAATTTCAACAACAAGAATATCAGATCCTTTAATTTTAACATACAGATTGATGTCAACTCCTCCTCTAATGAAACCTTTTGACTGTAAGTGACTATCCAATCTAGAGTACCAAGCCCTAGGAGCTTGTTTTAGGCCATATAGAGCCTTTTTCATCCTGTAGACATGATTGGGTTTGTTTTTACAGATAAACCATTCAGTCTATTCTATGTAAACTTCTTCTTCTAAGTATCCATTTAGAAAAGAAATTTTTACATCCATTTGATATATAGTGAAATTTTTGAAAACAAAATATGCCAAGAAAATTCTAATGGATTCAAGCCTAGCAACAGGAGAAAATTTTTCACTGAAATCAATACCTTCTTGCTGAGCATATCCTTTGTAGACATATCTAGGCTTGTTGCGAACAACATGACCATGTTCATCATGTTTATTTCTAAAGATCCACTTGCCTCCTATGACATTTTTGTCATCAGGTCTTGGGACTAGATCCCAAGTCTGATTTTTTTCAATTTGATCAATTTCTTCCTACATTCATTAAGCCAACATTCATGAGTTAGAGCATCATCAAAAATTTTGGGCTCAAACTGGGTGATTAAACAAAATTCAATAAGCTCAGCTATGTGATATTTTTCATCATAGTTAATTTTTTTTTCCTTGTTTGAACTCCTGTAGATCTATCTCCTATAATCAGATCTTTAGGATGGTTCCTAGCAAGAGATTTTGAAGGAACTTTGAGTTCACATTTTTCTGAGCTAATTTCAGCATCTTTAGGTTGTGTTTCAGAAAGTTTAGGGATTTTTGTTTTTGTTTTAAGCTTTGTAGTTTCAAAGCTTTCAGTGATTATGTCAAGTTCAAATTCATCCTCTGCATCATCCTGCATAGGTTCAACATCTAGAAAAAGATTTTCATCAAATTTGACATTTGCGGATTCAACAATTTTGTTCATCCTATTGTTAAAGAATTTATAGGCTCTGCTCTGAGTAGAGTATCCTAAAAAGATACCTTCATCAGTTCTAGATTAGAAATTGCCTAAGTTTTCATCATCTCTCTTGATAAAACACTTGCAGCCAAATATTGTGAAATATTTAATTTGGGTAGGTTTACCATACCATAGTTCATATGGAGTGAAATTTGATTTCACTCTGATCTAGACTCTATTCAGAATGTAGACAATTGTATGAAAAACTTCTTTCTAGTACATATTTGCCAGATTTTATTTATTCAGCATGGTTCTTGCCATCTCTTTTACAATCCTATTCTTTCACCCAACAACCCTGTTTTGTTGAGGTGTTCTGGCAGAAAAATACTGTATTTTTATGCCATGTTTGTCACTTTAGTCTATGAATTATTGTGAGGTGAATTCACAACCTTTGTTAGATCTTAAAAATTTCAATTTTAAGTCTGACTCTCTTTCTACTAGTTTTCTAAAAAACTTTAAAACGTTCAAAAGATTCTAATTTATTCTTGAGAAAGGTAACCCATACCATACTAGAATAGTAATCAACAAACAACATGGAATATTTCTCACCATTTATGGATCTAGTCCTTGTAGGACCACATAAGTCGGTATGAACAATTTGGAGAGGCTTAGTAGAGAAATTTTCATTGGATTTAAAGCTTACCTTGGTTTTATTTCCTTTGAGACACTCTTTACAAACAACTTTGTTAGGTTTTCTAAGAAGGGGCAGACCTCTTACATTTTGATTTTTGTTAATTCTAACCATATTGTCAAAATTAATGTGGCCTAGTCTCTTGTGTCATAACCAACTTTCTTCAATATGACTGATTAGTCATATACCGTGATTGTTTTCATGTCTAGAGGTGTCAAGTAGGTTGTAGACATTTCCTTTGGTCCTTCCAACAACAACTTTACCTAACTAGTTTTTGATTTCACATCCTTGTGAAGTGAACAGGACTTGATAGCCACTATCACAGATTTGACTAACACTCAAAAGGTTATGCTTTAATCCTTCTACATAATAAACATTGTAGATTGGAGTGTCTTCATTTAGAGATAGAGAACCTCTACCTTTGATTTGAATTCTAGAGTTGTCTTTGAATTTGAAATATCCACCAACATAGTCTTGTAGATTTGTAATTTTTTCTATGTCACCAGTCATGTGGTTTGAACAACCACTATCCATGACCCATAGGTCCTTTTTCTTTGAGTGAAAGGCAGTTTGAACAAGCATAGTTTGTTTAAGGTTGTTAACTGCTTTGGGTTTCCAAACTTTGATGGTTTTTAGCAGTTTATTTTGCTGATCAACATTGCATTGCTTTTCAGAATGACCCAAAGAATTGCATGTAAAAAATCTAATCTATCTTTCCAGACCATGATTCTGCCTAAAGCCAAGCCTAGGAGTTCTAGAATTCATAAATTTGAAAGAATTTACTTTTTGACCAAATTTATTGCAGAAGTAACAATACCCATAAAAGAGAGGGTAGGAGTTGTAAACCATTCTATTGCTCTTAAAAGGATGAATATGATCCTTGACAAACTCATAATGTTTAAGTTCAGGATTTTTGTTTCTAGCAACAACATTGTTATTTTCACTATCATTTGAACATTCACCTTTAACAAAGCCAATACAAGTTTTTTCTTTGTTTAATTTTTGTTTACTAAGCATGTCATTCAGTTTGAGAGTGCTTTCATATTTTTCAATAGTCTTCCTGAGATCTACAATCTCATGTTCAAGTTTTTGAATTTCTTGGTCTTTATAACTTATGTCAATGTGAAGACAATCTTCAACTCTCTTGGATTCTTCAAGTTGGGTTTTTAATGAAATTATCTCAAGATTTATGAGTTGCTCTTGTGAGTTATCTTGAACAACATTCTATTCTTGAGCACACAATTGTTTCTTAAGTTTTCTGAGCTCTTTTAGAGCACATTTCAGTTCTCCTTCATAGTCCACTTCACCTTCTTCAACATCATTGTTGTTAGTTTCATCTTGCTAAATGATTTCAGCCATGAAGATATTTTCATCCTCTTCATCTAGAGAGTCATTAGATTCAAAATCTGTTTCATTTTTGCTAAACAGACTATTCTTCTTTTTGAAATTAAATTCTATTTGGGTCTATAAGCCTTTTTCTTTGCAAATTTCTTAGATTTCTCATTATCACTATTTGTGTCACCATAGGGACACTTTCCAGCAAAGTGACCTATTTTGCCACAGTTAAAGCATTTGAAGGGAAGTTTTCCCTTATACTTTCCAGAATCCTTTTTGAGTTTCCTAACAAAATTGGATTCTTTAGAATCAAATTTTTTTGATTCAGAGAGCTCATCCCTTTCTTTTCTTTCAGCATTAAATGTTGATTCTTTTGTAGTGGTTTTGTTTTTACTAATCCTCATTTCATAGGCAGTCAAAGTGCCTTGTAGACTGTCAAGGGTAAGCTGGGTGGAAAACCCTCCCAGGGTAGAAAAACCACTCCTTAACCTGTTGCCTTTTTTAGGCTTTCATTTCAATAATTTATTTTGACAAAGCCTCACTGGCTGATTTCTTAGCACCAACTCAAGGATCACCAACCCCTCTATTTTGAGACACCAATATCAAGGAGAACCAACCCCTTTCCTGATATTGAATAGAATGTACAATAGTATAGAGGATCTCTCTATTTCACTTGATTTCTGTCAAGTGCCTCATGACAAACAAAGCATAGAATTTTCAAGAGTCAAAATTGACACTTCAAAATTCCATCCATTATCTAATCTTGATGAAAATTGAGGAAAATATTATCATAGTCACAATACAATCTCCTCAAACTATATTACAATGATACATCTTTTCTTTCTTTTATCACTATTTGATTTTTGACATCTTTCCATACATAAACTATAAATCTGACTTCACATTGTGTTTTCCAATTTTCAGCATTAAAAAATAGAATAGACTTTCACATGTCTTTTATCGTAATGCGCTTGTTTCAAGTTTTGTTTTTTTGTCTTGATAGAACCCTAATCTCACTTTTTTTGGCCTTTTACAGAAAACATCATTACATATTGGAAGTATTACCTCTGTTTCTCGAATTTCACTTTCGAGACAATTATACAAGGTTATTTTCAGGTTACGGAATAACTGTCAAGTAACAGTTCTGATGTTGCAATGATCATAAAAGAAGATTCCTTATTACTGTCAAGGATAGAACAATAATTTCCAAAAATAGAGGTGTGACAAAAAATATCTTCACTCTAAGCCTGCACATGCAGTGCTTACTCCCAAGCAGTATTAATGAAATACATATTTCATAGGAAAATTGGACAATGAAGCTGTTGCTAAAAATAGATATAATTGAAACCCTAAACAACAATGTAAGAGACAATAGGTAATCTTCTACTTGATAGTAGTTACCAATGATTCTAGATAAGTAACTAAAAAAACTTTTAGCTTTCAAGATGACCCACAAACTTAAAAATACGATTCATAAAACTGATATGATAACCTTCAGAAAAAGCAGTCAAGATTTGGAGCAAACATTTTAGATTTTCATGAAAAGGAATAGACATTTTCCATTTTTCTTTTTGAATAAAAAAAAACTCAACTCAAAATCACCTTGCTTGTGAAGTAACGGATCTGGACATCAAACTGAAAAAATAATACTTGAGAAAACTAGAAATGCGTTTCTCATGAGAGATTTACCATGTCTACGAAGTGACAGAACAACTCAATATCTTTCCTCATTTGAGCTTCAAACTGATGACAAGAAACTGACAAGTGAAATGACCAATGTCATGGTATTTTTTATTTTCCAATACGCTGCCAAGGATCACTAAACCAACTACTAGAACAGTGAAAAGACTATGAGATAAACAAATCAATGATGGCAGCCAAAATAGGGTTTCAAATCCTTCGAAGCAAGTGAAGCAAAGAATAATGACCTAAAATCCCAAATCAAGGAAACCGAAATCCTTTGCTAAGTTCGGTAAACTTTTGGAGTTCGAGAGGAGAGTAAATTAATAAATGAAAACCACACAATTCAATCTGAAATCCAAAGAAAGATCAAGAGCTTGCCTGTCGAGAGAAATAAATTTAACATTTGTTCCCTTACTGCACAATCACGGCCACCCTTCTGACTACCTATGGTACATCGGTAGCTAACACTAACTATTACCACATCCTTTACCACCCAATCGTGATCTTGCTTCAGACTACTCATGGTACAACAGTAGCTCCAAGCTAACCACTAGTCATTTCCACCGTGTTACCGTGGTTATGCTTCTGACAACCCATGGTATGGTAGTAGCCACCTCAATTTCCACTAGCCGCTTCCACCATATTACCTTGGTTAACATCCTAACTACTTGCGGTATAGCGGTAGTTGTCCTGCTTGCCGTTGATGGTTTACCCACACTATCATGGTCACACTAATGACAACCTGTGGTGTAGTGGTAGCTGTTATGCTTGCCACTAGCGGTTTCCACCGTACTACTATGGTCATTGGCTTAACTACCAGTGGTACCACGGTAAGACCTCTTCAAGCCATAGTCTTACCAAAGTCAAACATGTCTATTGTTGCCCTTGAGGCTCAATAAAAATTACAACCAATAAACCCAAGTCAAATAGAAATAGATGATCAAATAGGATGCCTTTACCCAAGGTCTAGTGCCACCTTGATATGTTCAAAGCTATATTATGTGCCATTTCCAAATGAATTCCAAAGACTTATAATGAATAGAGAAGACTGAATTTTCATGAAACATTTCACAATACCATTCCACTTACCATTAATTCTTATTATACTTAGAACCAAGCTGCACCATATAAACCATTAACAATTTCAAGATTCAAGAGCCTGATCAAACCACACTGTAACAACCATTGGAAAAATGATCATGCCAAGGAAAAATAATTAAGAGCATCACAGAGACACAATTGTTTAAACCAGAAACATAGAACCTATTCATTGAAACAAGGAGCCAGTAACCAGAGTTCTTTAACTGAGATCTGCACATTGAGTTAAACAATCAATACCACCATATAATAAAATCAATGAAGTAATTGTGCCAAACAACAAAGTAGATCAACTAAGAAGATATTCATCAAGATGCCAGCGAATCACAAAGTGACATCAAGGAAAACATAGTATAAGTGGGATTCAACATGGGTAGGCATTATAAGTGCCATGATTCATGAATAGATGCGTAATGTCCTACAAACTAAGAGTTTCACAGTGACCTCTTACCTATTCTATGCTCTAGCTAGGTTCCACCCATACAAGGGATTGAACACAAGGGGTATGTTTGCACTGGATGTAATTTATGAGATTTACAGATAGCTAGATCTAGGTAACTCGAGCTATAGAAGGGTGAATGATTCATTCACCATGTACATCACTAGGTTGCTCCAAGGTGTAGAGCATGTCCAGATTTTAGATAAAGCCAAGGAATTGATCAAAAGGTTTGGAGCTTGCTTTATCTAGTTCCCCACCTTTTCATACATAAGAATTGATGGTTGTTAGAGGGATCCATATAGACTCCACAGGTACCCTACAAATCATATTGTACTCTTGGAGGTCACAAGATAGATATGTGACTTTGATGTAATTGTGAAGGGGGAAAAGCACAATACTAGATTTGGTATTGAATTCCCTTTGAGGATAGGCACTAGTGAAGTATACCCATCTATCAACTCGGCCCATGCCTCCGAGTAAGAAATGATAAATCTTGGTATCTCCTTCCATTCCAAAAGGCTAAGGTTTGACATAACCGGTGAAGCATAGAAGAAGACTAATAGGGAATACAATTACAAGGATGACTTAGAGGACTACTAGGCCAACATTGCTGATGAATTTGAGATCAAAAAGAAGAAGTCATCCATGTTACTAGTCAGCTTGGTACATTTATACAACATAAGGGTTGTTCTTGATTAGGTTGAGGAGGATGGGAATTTAATCCAAAGCCATAACTTTTAGGCTATGAGGGATAAGCCAATGAAAGAGGTTGATTGGCTAGAGGAAGAGAAGACAAAGCTAGAATAGGTCATGACTTCGGTAATCAAGTATACCAAGCTCTGGCTCAAGCATAAGATGTTGGAATTGGAAAGTGAGGGTGTGCAATCCACCTATAATCTCATGGGAGATTTGGAGTCTCACTCTACATCTGAGAATTCACCTAAACAGGATCCTAAAGGAAAAACCTAGGTGGTCTCTCCTTTCAAAAATAATATTCAAGATGTTCATGCAGAGGAGGTAGGAGAGGCAGAGAAATAGAAAAAGCCAATAGCCAAGAAAAGGAAACATGTATTGAGAAGGAAGAATGCTAAAGGAGGTGAGCATGAAAAAGAAGAGACCAGTGTCCCCTCACTAAAGAGAAGGAGAATTGTGAGGCTATCACAAAAGGGGAAGGGAACTTCTAAGGTAGATGAAAATGTTGACACACCTATGGTAGAAGTAGAGAGCCCAAGAGAAAAGAAACAAGTATACACTAGGAGATCTACGACTCCTTCTCCAAAGGATGTTGTGCCAAAATAAATGTTCCCATGACTGCTCCTATCACTGAATAGGAAGGCATCACTCCTTCTCATGAGACTGGAAATATGCTAGATGAACCAAAAGATGTTGAAGATTCCCAAGATCATGGAGAAGAGGAGTTCTAGGAGGGTGATCTCTACAATGTTGAGGCTAATATAGAGATGGTCATGCAGTCTCCTTTGGTGGCCTATAGAGACTCACTTGCTGGAGTTCATGAGGGTAAATCTCCTTAGAAGGAGGAGATACCAATAAAGATTCCCTTCACAGTAGAAGACAAAGAGGAGGAGCATAATGAAGAAAAGGAGGATTCAGTTAGGGAGATCCTCAAGGAACCAAGAATGGAGAATATTATGCCTAATTTTCAACATGAAGATGATGGATAGAACAAGTACAATCAAAATCCATTATTTTGGGCTCATTGGAAAAGGAATTAAAGAGAAAACAGATTGTAGTGGATGATACTCCTCCCAATTGGGATGAACTACTGACAAACATTAGAAAGGGAAAGACAAAGAAGAAAGCCAAAGTGATTTCCAAGATTCAGAGGGATGATGTGAATAATAGGGTAGCCCACATTGCTACTCTTGCTCCTAACAAGGATAGAGATGAGGTGACTGGAAAGGATTATAGTGTGCAGACTATCAATCTAGGGCATGCTTCCATGGAGCAGGACATTGAAGAATATGAAGGCTCCAATATTATGATCCTTGGAAATTTGAGGAAAGAGGTACAAACTAAATCAGATTTAGAGAAATAAAATGAGAAGCTTAAGAGATATTTTTATGACTCGATGAAACCCTTGCAATCCATCAGTTCTTCCTCATCTGTTGTAGGCTTCCTACCTTAGGAAACAATATATGAATTGGAAAGAATGAAGAGAATCACACATTCTACAACTAGTTGGTTGTAGGGGGTGCAAACCAAGGGAGATAATGCTATCAAAGATGTCCTTTCAACTAGAGGAAATGCAATGAGGACATTAGGTCTCTTGCTGCAAACGACAAAGACTATCATGGATTAGATTGAAGAAAGTTTTCTAAGTGACGAAATTATTCCCTCATCAAGAATTGTAGAGCCTTGGAAATGGTTTGAAATTCTACAGATGAGGCAGGAGGCCTTGAGAAAGATATATAAACAAGGAAGGTAGACTGAAGATATGTTGATTGAGATCTACAATAAGTGTATTTCCTTTTTTGAAGTGATGAGAGGGCGAAATAAATTTGTGCCCAAGCATCTTAGCTTAGAGTAGTTGAGAAAATGGTGGCAAGATGTATATTCTTGAGTCAATGAGGGCCCTATCATTGAACATCAGTTGGATGATGCAGTGACTTACATTGCAGTTATTGATAGCTATCAAACAAATAAGGTAGATTGGGATAATATAGTGAGGTAATGAAGAGATGATATCAAGTTACTTGAGAGTAGATTTAGGCTTTTTCCTATGGCACCTATTTCCAACTTGGACAGGGTGTTATTGTTTTTGTAGGATAAGGTGGAGCATGTTAAAGACAAAGGGGGAAGTATTTAATGCAATGCTACATCAAAATTTGTGCTTCCCCATTATTTTCTCCTCTTCCTTCGCATGCATTAGACCGAGTTTTGTTGGAGACCCTAGGCCAACTTGGACGAAATTGGTGCATATTGCACATTTGATATTTTCTGAATTTCTCTTGGCTAACTTGTTGTGTGTCTATTTAAAATTGTAAACCCTAATTGGGCCAACATATCTTGGGGGGTTCTCTATAAGTTTGGCATTATGCCTCATTTGTAAGGGGTTAGAAAAAGTTAGAAGAATTTTACATTAGAGCGAATTGTAAGAGCAAGAATTAGAGTTAGAGCTTAGTTTATCTTTTCAAACAAGTGTTGTAATAGAAGACTAGAATTTTTGCCACTTTGGATGATTTAATACAAGAAAAGAAATTGTGATTTGGTGTCTTTCTTGTCTTGAGTTTTATCTAGAATGGTTCTTGATGTTCCATCTTTAAAATTTCTTAAGTTTATTTGATGTTAGATGATTTGATGATGTTTAGGGTTTTATGCTTGAAGTGTTTGCAACAATCTCTAGTGCATAATTTTTGCAGTTAGTTGATTGTTAGCTGCTTTGCAAAGTTATCCTTGACTTAAAATTGTTCTTAGTTCAATTATGAATGTTTTTTCATTTCAAATGCAATAGGGTTGTCTTGAATGAATATGCATGATCTGAAAATATTTAACACCTTAGAAGATTGCACTATTTTTGTAAGATTGCAGATTTATCTGGGTCAAACATGAATTATTTTATGAGGGATTGGTCCATTTCGAGCATCTTATCATCTGTATTGTCAATCTTAGGGTTAGAATTAGTCTTAGAATTATCTCTGAAACCTTTATCTTTTGATTATTTGTTCTATTATCTAGGTTATTTTTATGTTTTAAAGTATCAATATATTGCTAGATCTGATAAATTTGAGTTCAATATTTTTTTGTAGTAAGCTCCCTTTATGATTACCAGCATTTTCACATTATCTCTAAGTTGTTTATTTTTATTGTAAAGACTTGAGATTAGAGACCTTGGGGTTATCTCTTTTCCCATAGAGATCAACCTTTCAAGAGAGATATGATAACTTTTATTTTGTCTAAGTTTTTTTCGTGCAAAAAACACCAT
Source organism: Sequoiadendron giganteum (assembly GCA_007115665.2). Lineage (NCBI taxonomy): Eukaryota > Viridiplantae > Streptophyta > Pinopsida > Cupressales > Cupressaceae > Sequoiadendron > Sequoiadendron giganteum. The sequence goes on from CM021102.1 coordinate 119,011,291, forward strand.
CAACAGATTGAAGCTAGAAGGAGGGCGTGAGTAAGAAAGATGGATAGATTTCTCAACACCATTTATCCTAAGAGGTTCAGAATAAGAACCAGATCTACTCTAGCCGAGGAAGAGTTTCAAGAGTTGCAAGCCCTACTAGGTCAAGAAGGGCCAAAACAGGGGGAGAATCATCATTCACCCAACCACTTCCATCATCCTCATCATCCTCATCTTCATCTGATTCTAAGGGAATTCCCATTTAACTACCTCAACTAGATATAAATCACCCATTACCGCCTCCACCTCCACCAATGGATTTTCTAGCCAATAACCCATCTCCCTTAATCTTTAATAATTACAATGTCATGCCCAAGAACCCTGAGCATTTTTACTCAAAGTTCCATACTAATGATCCCAATAGGACTACAGAGGAGCATATTAGGATTTTCCTGACTTGTATGAGGGATAGAGGGATTAACCATGAGTATGTTTCATGTAGAAATTCCCCTTATTCTCTAGGAGAGGAGGCCTTTTACTGGTATAACCATTTGCTTGCTGCATCCATCTCTAACTAGGATGAGCTTGAGGCTGCATTTTTGCAAAAAATCAAGATTCCCATTAGTGCTAATGACCTTTATCTTCAGTTTACTGGAGTCAAGAGAGAAGTTAATGAGCCCATAGGATCATTCAACAATAGGTTCCACTGAGCATACACTAGACTTCAAGTGCCTTATGTTGGAAATGAGGTTGTTGCCCTAGAAGTCTACTTTGAAGCCCTTGATAGCCTTACATCCACCTTCCTTAAATGGAGGACTAATCCCCCAACTAATTTTCTCACTGCATACATAGAGGTTGTTAAGGTCAACACAGATCTAAGGAAACATTTTTCAGGAACTTTTCCATCCTTAGGACCTTCTACTCACCTTGGACAAGTCCAAGCTCTTAACTAGGCTTTGACTAATCATTCTCCTATTATGAATCTAGTACCCTCATTTCCTTTGGTCCCACATGCAAGTCCTCCAATAAATCAACCTAAGCCAATGACCTTTTATCCTTAGCAAAGGGCCAATAAACCCCTTCACCCACAGTAGTAGGATGGTTTCCCTACATATTTGCAGAATTCAAAAGTCTTGAATCAAATTTTTGGTTCTGGAGGAGCATCTGGATATCCACCTGGTAATTTGAATTGAACACCACATAATGGTCTAGATAAAGAATGGATGGATGAGTTATCTAAGTAGGTGAAGAAACTGAATATGGAGGTGACCTATTTAAGCAATCAGAAAAGCTAACTCAAGCTACATAGAAGAACATGCAATGGAACTACAACAAAGAGAAAATAAATGTTGCTCAGGGGAAAAACTTTGCTAAAGGGTGGTATTCAGAAAGAAATCAAAATTTTCAAAAAGGACAAGGCTCTAGCCATAATTATGATAGGGGGAAACAAGCTGGACAAGGGTTTGACTGAAGTCAACCACGTAGACATGATAGACCTTGGAATACTATACCTAATAATGGAGGAATTCCTACTCCATTGGATTATCCTCCTACCCTGGAGAAGCCTCCGAGTGGTGTGTATCTAGCATAAAAAACTTTGTCTAGATGGTGCAGGCTCCATCAGACAAGCCAACATTCAGAGTTAGATTTCCTTGAGTTCAGACTATTGCCTCCATCTTGCAGTATGAAGTTGAGAACAATTCCAATAGTTAGGAGATTGTGCCATCAAATCCTTATGATTCCCCAGTAATGGTACTTAACCATGCTCCATTCCCAAAAGGTGAGGAGAATGAACTAGAAGAATAATCCAGTGACCAAGATAATGAGACAAAGCAGGTGTTGAATGAGGAATAAATCTCTCAGTTGTTTAATGAAGAGAATGAGAATTGTTAGAATTGGCTATAGATGCCAAGATCTATGGACCAAATAGAAAGCACAAAGAAGAGAGAAAATAATATGACAAGAATAAACTATATTCAATGTCAATGATAA
>CM021102.1:119013358-119049358 GCA_007115665.2 Sequoiadendron giganteum
TATGATATTTTTGTCATCTGGTCTTGGGACTAGATCCCAAGTCTGATTTTTTTCAATTTGATCAATTTCTTCCTACATTCCATTAAGCCAACATTCATCAGTTAGAGCATCATCAAAATTTTTTGGCTCAAACTTGGTTAATAAAAAAAATGCAGTAAGCTCAGCTATGTGAGATTTTTCATCATAGTTAACAGATATTTTCCTTGTTTGAACTCCTGCAGATCTATCTCCTATAATCAGATCTTTAGGATGGTTCCTAGCAAGAGATTTTGACGGAACTTTGGGTTCACATTTTTCTGAGCTGATTTCAGCATCTTCAGTATTTTCTTCAACAAGTTTAGGGCTTGCTGGTTTTGTTTCAGGCTTTGCAGTTTCAAAGCTTTCAATAATTATATCAAGTTCAAATTCATCCTTTTCATCATCCTGCATAGGTTCAGCATCTAGAAGCAGATTTTCATCAAATTTGACATTTACAGATTAAACAATTTTGTTCAGCCTATTGTTAAAACATTTATATGCTCTGCTATGAGTAGATTATCCTAAAAAGACACCTTCATCAGTTTTAGATTAGAAACTACCTAAGTTTTCATCATCTCTCTTGATAAAACACTTGCAGCCAAATATTCTAAAATATTTAATTTGGGCAGATTTACCATACCACAATTCATATGGAGTGAAATTTGATTTCACTCTGATCTGCACTCTATTCAAAATGTAGATAGTTGTATGAACAACTTCTTTCCAGTACATATTTTCCAGATTTGCTTGATTTAGCATGGTTCTTGCCATCTCTTTTACAGTCCTATTCTTTTGCTCAACAATCCCGTTTTGTTGGGGTGTTCTGGCAGCAGCATACTGTCTTTTTATGCCATGTTTGTCACAGTAGTCTATGAATTCTTGTGAGGTGAATTCACCACCTTTGTCAGATCTTAAACATTTCAGTTTTAGGTCAGACTCTCTTTCTACCAGTTTTCTAAAAACTTTAAAACGTTCAAAAGCTTCTGATTTATTCTTGAGAAAGGTAACCCATACCATACAAGAGTAGTCATCAACAAACAACATAAAATATTTCTCACCATTTATAGATCTAGTCCTTGTAGGACCACATAAGTCAGTATGAACTATTTGCAGAGGCTTAGTAGAGAAATGTTCCTTGGATTTAAAGCTTACCTTGGTTTGCTTTCCTTTGAGACACTCTTTACAAACAACTTTGTTAGGTTTTCTAAGAAGGGGCAGACCTCTTACATTTTGATTTTTGCTAATTCTGACCATATTGTCAAAATTAATGTGGCCTAGTCTCTTGTGCCACATCCAACTTTCTTCAACATGACTCATTAAGCATATACCATGATTTTTTTCATGTCTAGAGGTGTCTAGTAAGTTGTAGACATTTCCTTTGGTCCTTCTAGCAACAACAACTTTACCAGACTAGTTTTTGATTTCACATCCTTGTGAAGTGAACAAGACTTGATAGCCACTGTCACAGATTTGACTGACACTCAGAAGGTTATGTTTTAATCCTTCTACATAATATACATTGTAGATTGGAGTGTCTTCATTCACAAACAAAGAACCTCTACCTTTGATTTGAATTCCAGAGTTGTCTCTGAATTTTACATATCCACCAACATAGTCTTCCAGATTTGTAAATTTTTCTTTGTCACCAGTCATGTGGTTTGAACAACCACTGTCCAGGACCCATAGGTCCTTCTTTTTTGAGTGAAAAGCAGTTTAAACAAGCATAATCTATTCAATGTTGTTAACTGCTTTGGGTTTCCAGACTTTGATGGTTTTCAGCTATTTATTCTACTGATCAGAATTGCATTGCTTTGCAGAATGACCCAAATATTTGCATGTAAAACATCTAATCTGTCTTGCAAAACCATGATTTTGCCTAAAGCCAAATATAGGAGTTCTAGCATTCATAAATCTTCAAGAATTTACTTTGTGACCAAATTTATTGCAGAAGTAACAATACCTATAAAAGAGAGGGTAGGAGTTGTAAACCATTTTGTTGCTCCTAAAAGGATGAATATGATCCTTGACAAACTCAGAATGTTTGAGTTCAGGATTTTTGTTTCCAGCAACAACATTGTTCTTTTCACTATCATTTGAGCATTCACCTTTAACAAAGCCAATACCATTTTTGTCTTTGTTTAATTTTTTTTTATTGAGCATGTCATTCAGTTTAAGAGTGCTTTCATACTTCTTGATAGTCTTCCCGAGATCTACAATCTCATGTTCAAGTTTTTGAATTTCTTGGTCTTTAGAACTTATGTCAATGTGAAGACGGTCTTCAACTCTCTTGGATTCTTCAAGTTGAGTTTTTAATGAAATTATCTCAAGATTTATGAGTTGCTCTTGTGAACTATCTTGAACAACATTCCATTCTTGAGCACACAACTGTTTCTTAAGTTTTCTCAGCTCTTTTAGAGCACATTTCAGTTCTCCTTCATAGTCCACTTCACCTTCTTCAGCATCATTGTTGTTAGTTTCATCTTGCTGAATGATTTCAGCCATGAAGAGATTTCCATCCTCTTCATCTAAAGAATCTTCAGATTCAAAGCCTATTTCATTTTTGCTAAACAAACTTTTCTTCTTTTTGAAATTGAATTTATGTTGAGGTCTATAAGCCTTTTTCTTGGTAAATTTTTCAGATTTTTCGTTATCACTGTTTGTGTCACCATAGGGGCACTTTGTAGCAAAGTGGCCTATTTTTCCATAGTTAAAGAAATTGAAGGGAAGTTTTCCCTTATACTTTCCAAAACCCTTCTTGAGTTTCCTCACAAAGTGGGATTCTTTAGAATCAGAAAATTTTGATTCAGTGAGCTCATCCCTTTCTTTCCTTTCAGCATTAAATGATGCTTCTTTTGCAGTGGTGTTGTTTTTACTAATCCTCATTTCATAAGCAGCCAGAGTGCCTTGTAGGTTGTCAAGGGTAAGCTAGGTAAAGTGTTTTTTTTCTTCTAGAGTAGCTATCTTAGCTTCAAATTTTGTTGGTAAGGTTCTGATGACCTTGGTTACAACATCAAATTCCTTGACTTCTTCTCCCAGACCCTTCATGGCATTTACTATTTCATCAACTCTCAAAAATTAGTCAGCTACTTTTTCATCATCCCTCATTTTTAATTCTTCAAACTGGTGTTTTAAAGTGAGGACTTTAGACTATTTTACCTTTTCATTTCCTTGATAGATAGTTTCAAGTTTAGTCCAGATTTCACTAGCAGAACTACAATGTATGACTTTGATGAAGAAATTTTTAGTTAGAGCACAAAGAAGAGCATGTTTTGCTCTTGCATTGGTTTCATATCTTTTCTTTTCATCAGAACTAGTTGGCAAAGTAGCTGGTACAGTGTACCCAGACAAAACTATGCTCTAGACATCAAGGTCAATACAAGTTAAATAAGTCTCCATTCTGATTTTCCAGAATACATAATCAGTTCCATCAAATAATGGAGCTCTAGTCATGGAAGTACCTTCATGAGCTTGAGACATTTTGAATAGACTCCAAGTCTAGAATCAATCCTAGGTTGGAAAGACCTATCAGAGGACCCTAGGCTTTGATACCAATTGTTGGAGTGAAAATACACTAAGAGGGGGGGGTGAATCAGTGTTTATAACTTCTTAAACAATTTAAACTAAAATTGAAAAGAACCATACATATGTTCTCATTTATCAATGATAGTGTCATCCATGTATTCGAATGCAATCATATAAACTGAAATGAGTAATGTAACACTGCATTTTAAAGCAGTAAAGTACTGAAGAAAATGAGTCATAGAGACACAAATAGACTCAAGATATGTCAAGTGGAAAACCCTCCCAGGGTAGAAAAACCACTCCTTAACCTGTTGCCTTTTTTAGGCTTTCATTTCAATAATTTATTTTGACAAAGCCTCACTGGCTGATTTCTTAGCACCAACTCAAGGATCACCAACCCCTCTATTTTGAGACACCAATATCAAGGAGAACCAACCCCTTTCCTGATATTGAATAGAATGTACAATAGTATAGAGGATCTCTCTATTTCACTTGATTTCTGTCAAGTGCCTCATGACAAACAAAGCATAGAATTTTCAAGAGTCAAAATTGACACTTCAAAATTCCATCCATTATCTAATCTTGATGAAAATTGAGGAAAATATTATCATAGTCACAATACAATCTCCTCAAACTATATTACAATGATACATCTTTTCTTTCTTTTATCACTATTTGATTTTTGACATCTTTCCATACATAAACTATAAATCTGACTTCACATTGTGTTTTCCAATTTTCAGCATTAAAAAATAGAATAGACTTTCACATGTCTTTTATCGTAATGCGCTTGTTTCAAGTTTTGTTTTTTTGTCTTGATAGAACCCTAATCTCACTTTTTTTGGCCTTTTACAGAAAACATCATTACATATTGGAAGTATTACCTCTGTTTCTCGAATTTCACTTTCGAGACAATTATACAAGGTTATTTTCAGGTTACGGAATAACTGTCAAGTAACAGTTCTGATGTTGCAATGATCATAAAAGAAGATTCCTTATTACTGTCAAGGATAGAACAATAATTTCCAAAAATAGAGGTGTGACAAAAAATATCTTCACTCTAAGCCTGCACATGCAGTGCTTACTCCCAAGCAGTATTAATGAAATACATATTTCATAGGAAAATTGGACAATGAAGCTGTTGCTAAAAATAGATATAATTGAAACCCTAAACAACAATGTAAGAGACAATAGGTAATCTTCTACTTGATAGTAGTTACCAATGATTCTAGATAAGTAACTAAAAAAACTTTTAGCTTTCAAGATGACCCACAAACTTAAAAATACGATTCATAAAACTGATATGATAACCTTCAGAAAAAGCAGTCAAGATTTGGAGCAAACATTTTAGATTTTCATGAAAAGGAATAGACATTTTCCATTTTTCTTTTTGAATAAAAAAAAACTCAACTCAAAATCACCTTGCTTGTGAAGTAACGGATCTGGACATCAAACTGAAAAAATAATACTTGAGAAAACTAGAAATGCGTTTCTCATGAGAGATTTACCATGTCTACGAAGTGACAGAACAACTCAATATCTTTCCTCATTTGAGCTTCAAACTGATGACAAGAAACTGACAAGTGAAATGACCAATGTCATGGTATTTTTTATTTTCCAATACGCTGCCAAGGATCACTAAACCAACTACTAGAACAGTGAAAAGACTATGAGATAAACAAATCAATGATGGCAGCCAAAATAGGGTTTCAAATCCTTCGAAGCAAGTGAAGCAAAGAATAATGACCTAAAATCCCAAATCAAGGAAACCGAAATCCTTTGCTAAGTTCGGTAAACTTTTGGAGTTCGAGAGGAGAGTAAATTAATAAATGAAAACCACACAATTCAATCTGAAATCCAAAGAAAGATCAAGAGCTTGCCTGTCGAGAGAAATAAATTTAACATTTGTTCCCTTACTGCACAATCACGGCCACCCTTCTGACTACCTATGGTACATCGGTAGCTAACACTAACTATTACCACATCCTTTACCACCCAATCGTGATCTTGCTTCAGACTACTCATGGTACAACAGTAGCTCCAAGCTAACCACTAGTCATTTCCACCGTGTTACCGTGGTTATGCTTCTGACAACCCATGGTATGGTAGTAGCCACCTCAATTTCCACTAGCCGCTTCCACCATATTACCTTGGTTAACATCCTAACTACTTGCGGTATAGCGGTAGTTGTCCTGCTTGCCGTTGATGGTTTACCCACACTATCATGGTCACACTAATGACAACCTGTGGTGTAGTGGTAGCTGTTATGCTTGCCACTAGCGGTTTCCACCGTACTACTATGGTCATTGGCTTAACTACCAGTGGTACCACGGTAAGACCTCTTCAAGCCATAGTCTTACCAAAGTCAAACATGTCTATTGTTGCCCTTGAGGCTCAATAAAAATTACAACCAATAAACCCAAGTCAAATAGAAATAGATGATCAAATAGGATGCCTTTACCCAAGGTCTAGTGCCACCTTGATATGTTCAAAGCTATATTATGTGCCATTTCCAAATGAATTCCAAAGACTTATAATGAATAGAGAAGACTGAATTTTCATGAAACATTTCACAATACCATTCCACTTACCATTAATTCTTATTATACTTAGAACCAAGCTGCACCATATAAACCATTAACAATTTCAAGATTCAAGAGCCTGATCAAACCACACTGTAACAACCATTGGAAAAATGATCATGCCAAGGAAAAATAATTAAGAGCATCACAGAGACACAATTGTTTAAACCAGAAACATAGAACCTATTCATTGAAACAAGGAGCCAGTAACCAGAGTTCTTTAACTGAGATCTGCACATTGAGTTAAACAATCAATACCACCATATAATAAAATCAATGAAGTAATTGTGCCAAACAACAAAGTAGATCAACTAAGAAGATATTCATCAAGATGCCAGCGAATCACAAAGTGACATCAAGGAAAACATAGTATAAGTGGGATTCAACATGGGTAGGCATTATAAGTGCCATGATTCATGAATAGATGCGTAATGTCCTACAAACTAAGAGTTTCACAGTGACCTCTTACCTATTCTATGCTCTAGCTAGGTTCCACCCATACAAGGGATTGAACACAAGGGGTATGTTTGCACTGGATGTAATTTATGAGATTTACAGATAGCTAGATCTAGGTAACTCGAGCTATAGAAGGGTGAATGATTCATTCACCATGTACATCACTAGGTTGCTCCAAGGTGTAGAGCATGTCCAGATTTTAGATAAAGCCAAGGAATTGATCAAAAGGTTTGGAGCTTGCTTTATCTAGTTCCCCACCTTTTCATACATAAGAATTGATGGTTGTTAGAGGGATCCATATAGACTCCACAGGTACCCTACAAATCATATTGTACTCTTGGAGGTCACAAGATAGATATGTGACTTTGATGTAATTGTGAAGGGGGAAAAGCACAATACTAGATTTGGTATTGAATTCCCTTTGAGGATAGGCACTAGTGAAGTATACCCATCTATCAACTCGGCCCATGCCTCCGAGTAAGAAATGATAAATCTTGGTATCTCCTTCCATTCCAAAAGGCTAAGGTTTGACATAACCGGTGAAGCATAGAAGAAGACTAATAGGGAATACAATTACAAGGATGACTTAGAGGACTACTAGGCCAACATTGCTGATGAATTTGAGATCAAAAAGAAGAAGTCATCCATGTTACTAGTCAGCTTGGTACATTTATACAACATAAGGGTTGTTCTTGATTAGGTTGAGGAGGATGGGAATTTAATCCAAAGCCATAACTTTTAGGCTATGAGGGATAAGCCAATGAAAGAGGTTGATTGGCTAGAGGAAGAGAAGACAAAGCTAGAATAGGTCATGACTTCGGTAATCAAGTATACCAAGCTCTGGCTCAAGCATAAGATGTTGGAATTGGAAAGTGAGGGTGTGCAATCCACCTATAATCTCATGGGAGATTTGGAGTCTCACTCTACATCTGAGAATTCACCTAAACAGGATCCTAAAGGAAAAACCTAGGTGGTCTCTCCTTTCAAAAATAATATTCAAGATGTTCATGCAGAGGAGGTAGGAGAGGCAGAGAAATAGAAAAAGCCAATAGCCAAGAAAAGGAAACATGTATTGAGAAGGAAGAATGCTAAAGGAGGTGAGCATGAAAAAGAAGAGACCAGTGTCCCCTCACTAAAGAGAAGGAGAATTGTGAGGCTATCACAAAAGGGGAAGGGAACTTCTAAGGTAGATGAAAATGTTGACACACCTATGGTAGAAGTAGAGAGCCCAAGAGAAAAGAAACAAGTATACACTAGGAGATCTACGACTCCTTCTCCAAAGGATGTTGTGCCAAAATAAATGTTCCCATGACTGCTCCTATCACTGAATAGGAAGGCATCACTCCTTCTCATGAGACTGGAAATATGCTAGATGAACCAAAAGATGTTGAAGATTCCCAAGATCATGGAGAAGAGGAGTTCTAGGAGGGTGATCTCTACAATGTTGAGGCTAATATAGAGATGGTCATGCAGTCTCCTTTGGTGGCCTATAGAGACTCACTTGCTGGAGTTCATGAGGGTAAATCTCCTTAGAAGGAGGAGATACCAATAAAGATTCCCTTCACAGTAGAAGACAAAGAGGAGGAGCATAATGAAGAAAAGGAGGATTCAGTTAGGGAGATCCTCAAGGAACCAAGAATGGAGAATATTATGCCTAATTTTCAACATGAAGATGATGGATAGAACAAGTACAATCAAAATCCATTATTTTGGGCTCATTGGAAAAGGAATTAAAGAGAAAACAGATTGTAGTGGATGATACTCCTCCCAATTGGGATGAACTACTGACAAACATTAGAAAGGGAAAGACAAAGAAGAAAGCCAAAGTGATTTCCAAGATTCAGAGGGATGATGTGAATAATAGGGTAGCCCACATTGCTACTCTTGCTCCTAACAAGGATAGAGATGAGGTGACTGGAAAGGATTATAGTGTGCAGACTATCAATCTAGGGCATGCTTCCATGGAGCAGGACATTGAAGAATATGAAGGCTCCAATATTATGATCCTTGGAAATTTGAGGAAAGAGGTACAAACTAAATCAGATTTAGAGAAATAAAATGAGAAGCTTAAGAGATATTTTTATGACTCGATGAAACCCTTGCAATCCATCAGTTCTTCCTCATCTGTTGTAGGCTTCCTACCTTAGGAAACAATATATGAATTGGAAAGAATGAAGAGAATCACACATTCTACAACTAGTTGGTTGTAGGGGGTGCAAACCAAGGGAGATAATGCTATCAAAGATGTCCTTTCAACTAGAGGAAATGCAATGAGGACATTAGGTCTCTTGCTGCAAACGACAAAGACTATCATGGATTAGATTGAAGAAAGTTTTCTAAGTGACGAAATTATTCCCTCATCAAGAATTGTAGAGCCTTGGAAATGGTTTGAAATTCTACAGATGAGGCAGGAGGCCTTGAGAAAGATATATAAACAAGGAAGGTAGACTGAAGATATGTTGATTGAGATCTACAATAAGTGTATTTCCTTTTTTGAAGTGATGAGAGGGCGAAATAAATTTGTGCCCAAGCATCTTAGCTTAGAGTAGTTGAGAAAATGGTGGCAAGATGTATATTCTTGAGTCAATGAGGGCCCTATCATTGAACATCAGTTGGATGATGCAGTGACTTACATTGCAGTTATTGATAGCTATCAAACAAATAAGGTAGATTGGGATAATATAGTGAGGTAATGAAGAGATGATATCAAGTTACTTGAGAGTAGATTTAGGCTTTTTCCTATGGCACCTATTTCCAACTTGGACAGGGTGTTATTGTTTTTGTAGGATAAGGTGGAGCATGTTAAAGACAAAGGGGGAAGTATTTAATGCAATGCTACATCAAAATTTGTGCTTCCCCATTATTTTCTCCTCTTCCTTCGCATGCATTAGACCGAGTTTTGTTGGAGACCCTAGGCCAACTTGGACGAAATTGGTGCATATTGCACATTTGATATTTTCTGAATTTCTCTTGGCTAACTTGTTGTGTGTCTATTTAAAATTGTAAACCCTAATTGGGCCAACATATCTTGGGGGGTTCTCTATAAGTTTGGCATTATGCCTCATTTGTAAGGGGTTAGAAAAAGTTAGAAGAATTTTACATTAGAGCGAATTGTAAGAGCAAGAATTAGAGTTAGAGCTTAGTTTATCTTTTCAAACAAGTGTTGTAATAGAAGACTAGAATTTTTGCCACTTTGGATGATTTAATACAAGAAAAGAAATTGTGATTTGGTGTCTTTCTTGTCTTGAGTTTTATCTAGAATGGTTCTTGATGTTCCATCTTTAAAATTTCTTAAGTTTATTTGATGTTAGATGATTTGATGATGTTTAGGGTTTTATGCTTGAAGTGTTTGCAACAATCTCTAGTGCATAATTTTTGCAGTTAGTTGATTGTTAGCTGCTTTGCAAAGTTATCCTTGACTTAAAATTGTTCTTAGTTCAATTATGAATGTTTTTTCATTTCAAATGCAATAGGGTTGTCTTGAATGAATATGCATGATCTGAAAATATTTAACACCTTAGAAGATTGCACTATTTTTGTAAGATTGCAGATTTATCTGGGTCAAACATGAATTATTTTATGAGGGATTGGTCCATTTCGAGCATCTTATCATCTGTATTGTCAATCTTAGGGTTAGAATTAGTCTTAGAATTATCTCTGAAACCTTTATCTTTTGATTATTTGTTCTATTATCTAGGTTATTTTTATGTTTTAAAGTATCAATATATTGCTAGATCTGATAAATTTGAGTTCAATATTTTTTTGTAGTAAGCTCCCTTTATGATTACCAGCATTTTCACATTATCTCTAAGTTGTTTATTTTTATTGTAAAGACTTGAGATTAGAGACCTTGGGGTTATCTCTTTTCCCATAGAGATCAACCTTTCAAGAGAGATATGATAACTTTTATTTTGTCTAAGTTTTTTTCGTGCAAAAAACACCATCAACAGATTGAAGCTAGAAGGAGGGCGTGAGTAAGAAAGATGGATAGATTTCTCAACACCATTTATCCTAAGAGGTTCAGAATAAGAACCAGATCTACTCTAGCCGAGGAAGAGTTTCAAGAGTTGCAAGCCCTACTAGGTCAAGAAGGGCCAAAACAGGGGGAGAATCATCATTCACCCAACCACTTCCATCATCCTCATCATCCTCATCTTCATCTGATTCTAAGGGAATTCCCATTTAACTACCTCAACTAGATATAAATCACCCATTACCGCCTCCACCTCCACCAATGGATTTTCTAGCCAATAACCCATCTCCCTTAATCTTTAATAATTACAATGTCATGCCCAAGAACCCTGAGCATTTTTACTCAAAGTTCCATACTAATGATCCCAATAGGACTACAGAGGAGCATATTAGGATTTTCCTGACTTGTATGAGGGATAGAGGGATTAACCATGAGTATGTTTCATGTAGAAATTCCCCTTATTCTCTAGGAGAGGAGGCCTTTTACTGGTATAACCATTTGCTTGCTGCATCCATCTCTAACTAGGATGAGCTTGAGGCTGCATTTTTGCAAAAAATCAAGATTCCCATTAGTGCTAATGACCTTTATCTTCAGTTTACTGGAGTCAAGAGAGAAGTTAATGAGCCCATAGGATCATTCAACAATAGGTTCCACTGAGCATACACTAGACTTCAAGTGCCTTATGTTGGAAATGAGGTTGTTGCCCTAGAAGTCTACTTTGAAGCCCTTGATAGCCTTACATCCACCTTCCTTAAATGGAGGACTAATCCCCCAACTAATTTTCTCACTGCATACATAGAGGTTGTTAAGGTCAACACAGATCTAAGGAAACATTTTTCAGGAACTTTTCCATCCTTAGGACCTTCTACTCACCTTGGACAAGTCCAAGCTCTTAACTAGGCTTTGACTAATCATTCTCCTATTATGAATCTAGTACCCTCATTTCCTTTGGTCCCACATGCAAGTCCTCCAATAAATCAACCTAAGCCAATGACCTTTTATCCTTAGCAAAGGGCCAATAAACCCCTTCACCCACAGTAGTAGGATGGTTTCCCTACATATTTGCAGAATTCAAAAGTCTTGAATCAAATTTTTGGTTCTGGAGGAGCATCTGGATATCCACCTGGTAATTTGAATTGAACACCACATAATGGTCTAGATAAAGAATGGATGGATGAGTTATCTAAGTAGGTGAAGAAACTGAATATGGAGGTGACCTATTTAAGCAATCAGAAAAGCTAACTCAAGCTACATAGAAGAACATGCAATGGAACTACAACAAAGAGAAAATAAATGTTGCTCAGGGGAAAAACTTTGCTAAAGGGTGGTATTCAGAAAGAAATCAAAATTTTCAAAAAGGACAAGGCTCTAGCCATAATTATGATAGGGGGAAACAAGCTGGACAAGGGTTTGACTGAAGTCAACCACGTAGACATGATAGACCTTGGAATACTATACCTAATAATGGAGGAATTCCTACTCCATTGGATTATCCTCCTACCCTGGAGAAGCCTCCGAGTGGTGTGTATCTAGCATAAAAAACTTTGTCTAGATGGTGCAGGCTCCATCAGACAAGCCAACATTCAGAGTTAGATTTCCTTGAGTTCAGACTATTGCCTCCATCTTGCAGTATGAAGTTGAGAACAATTCCAATAGTTAGGAGATTGTGCCATCAAATCCTTATGATTCCCCAGTAATGGTACTTAACCATGCTCCATTCCCAAAAGGTGAGGAGAATGAACTAGAAGAATAATCCAGTGACCAAGATAATGAGACAAAGCAGGTGTTGAATGAGGAATAAATCTCTCAGTTGTTTAATGAAGAGAATGAGAATTGTTAGAATTGGCTATAGATGCCAAGATCTATGGACCAAATAGAAAGCACAAAGAAGAGAGAAAATAATATGACAAGAATAAACTATATTCAATGTCAATGATAATGGAATGATTCAATGTGTATGATCAATAAGAGACCCCTTGGTTATATAGCCAAGGTGAGAACATAGGAGTGCATAAGATTATGACAAGTGTCGTAATCTTATGACATGAGACAAAAATGAAAAGCTATCACTCCACCTAAAGTGGAAAGGTGATAATATGATAACCACCACAAATAGTGGATCACCCACAAAAGGTGGAACCCTAATCACATGATATGTCCATGAAAGGTGGAGGTGATCAAGTAATAAGAAGATAAGTCCACCAAAGGTGGAAATTCTCCAACAACTCCTATGTGGTCCCTAAGTAAACTTAACTAAGGTGTAATTATGACCTAGGACAAGGTACAAAATATTTAATTACACCAACACCCCCCCTTAAGTGCAACTTAGGGAGAATGTACACAAATTCAAACAATGCAAGATGGGTCCCAGCAACTAGGCCATGTTAGGTAGCCATGTACAAATGCAATGCAATCTCTCACAAATGGAGAAAAGGAGAAAACCTAGTGGGACAAAACTCCTTCCCAAAAGAGAGATAAAATACAATAATGGAAATGCTTTCAATGATGCATGAGAAGGTAAAAACCCCATGTGAGGAAAAAGGCCCCACCATAAGAGAGAAGTAGAAGATAGACAAGGCAGACCCCCCTCAATGTTGAGTCTCCTGCAATGATGGTAGAAGCTCGACATTGAATGCTGAAGATGATCCAATTTGGCCGAACAAAATTCCTCCCCTTAGGAAGAAACAAAACCAAGGATGTATGCAGGATGTATGATGTCTCTGAAGCATGCTCAAGTGTCTCCATGTCAATGTCAAAAGCTGACACACTCCAAACAGGCGTTCTAGGCCACACTGCTGAAGAGTACAATCCAACATCTAGTAAAGAAGAATGTAGAACATGATCCAAAGAAAAAGATATCCCCTCTAAAGACAAAGAAGCCTCCTCCAAATGTTGTCCAAAAGTATCCACACTCACGCCAAACTGCAAAGAATGATCATGTACAGAATGAACAAGAGGGTCAAAGTGTTCCCTCACAACAACTGAAGAAGGAGCATCCTCATCAAATAGAAGATGAATGTCATCAATAGTGTCCCCCAAATCTGCAAGATGAGACTCCACAAACAAGTCTGAATTACCTGTCAAGAAGCCATCCAAAGTAGCCATATCTGGAAGACAATGTATATCCTGCTGCACTGAAGCACAAGGAACCCAAACTGTGGAATCACAAGCATCATCAACTACAACAGTAGATGGAGGAGATGAAATGCATGTCTTAAGTACTGGATCTGATGTGAGAACTCCCAAGTTCAAGTAGCCATATGTCTCCTTTGAATCATGGTTCACACTAGAAGTGTGATCAATAGTCGAAGGAACAATGTCACCATCAAAAGCAAAATCTGCAAAGGTATACAACCGAGATGAATGATCAACCACCCCAGCAGCAATAATCTTTGTACTCTCCAAGTCTCGAATGATGATTGAATCAGGTGTGAAATCCACAGTTCTCCCATTTCCACCATGTGTAATCTAATATATGGAAAGAATATTGTTCGTCAAATGAGGAGCACACAAAACATCCTAAAAAGAGAGTTGTCCCCAAAACTAATAGATCCCTTCCCAAGTACACTCATGTATGTATTGTTTCCCATCAAGATAGGAGACATAGAACAAGGCTGAAATGAAGAGAATATAGACTATGAAGATGCCATATGATGTGATGCTCCTGAATCTAGAAGCCATCTACCTGATCCTAGACTTGAATAAGCACAAAGAGCTTGTCCTTTACTGCTTGATGTAGATTCCAAATGAACTTTTCCCTAAGACTGTTTTGAAGAAGAAGAAGAAGAAGATTCAGACATTCTAGAAGGCGAATCAATTTGATTTCTTTTGAGAAGATTCTTCAACTCATCAATGTCCTTCTTATAACAATAGTGTTCTTCATGTCCATCCTTCTTGCAATATGCACAAAAAGACCTCTTCTTCTTAGATGACTCTTCTTTTGAATGAGTGGATTCTGATTCTTTATGTGGCTTGTTCTTTTTCATCTTTTGCTTCTTATCAAGATTCCCTAATTCTTTTTGTACCTTTGACTCACTAGAAACCAATGCATGTGGCTTGGAAGACTTGATTAGACCCATGTTCATTAACTTAGCTTCCTCTTGGATTAGGAGATTTGCAAAGTCATCAAACTTAGGATCAACATATGATTCTCCCATAGAAAGTCGATGGGTATGAAAGCCAGAAACAAATACTGAATACTCAGGACCAAGCTTGGATAACACATTTAGAATCAATTGTAAATCCTCTTTTTCAATATTGCATTCTTTCAACTGTGTTCTTAATTGCTTTACTTTGGAGATGTAGTCTTGGATGTGGTCAAAACTTTTAAGATCAAGATTCATCAAATCATTATCAATCTGATATCCTCTAATCTTATTTGTTTTACCATACAACTTTTCAAAAGTCTCCCATACTTCTTTAGCTATTTTACATGAATCAATATGAAATTGTAAATCAAATGAGGCTAGTGAACATACGCATCCAAGTGTTTTCTCATGATTAATCTCCCATTTTGCCAATTCATTAGCATCAGTAGGTTGAGAAACGGTTTCCTTTAGATAGCCTATTAGACCTTTTCCCAAGAGATAGTTCTGTACTAATTTTCTCCATGTAGCATAATTATGTGGAGTTATGAGTTCAATTTGAGATTTCCCCATTGCAAGAACACAAACCAAGCAAAAGAATGCAACCAATCACTGCAAGATTACCCCCCCAAATCACTCAAACAAGAAACCCCCCAAGCAATATCTGATTTGGCACTTTATACTTAGTGTGTTTATAATTGCCACTGCCAAAAACAACAAAGTGGACTTTGATTTTGGTACATGCAAATTGCCAAAATAGGCCTCAACTCATATTGAAAAAAATAATAGTAGATGAGATAAATTTGATTCACACCACTGGAAAGTACAGGAAAAATCATGCACTTTCAAAAAAAAATTCACCCAAAAATGTTACCGTAGGAGCAAGTTATGAGCTCCCGAAGTGCCCAAAATGAGGACGAAGTAGGAACACCTGTGATAATCTGAAATTTTTGGAAAAACTAGAAGCCAAAACCAAAACTTGATTGCACCACTGTGTAGAGCACAAAAAATTAGCCCAAATAAAAAAAAATTGCTCGAAAAAAGGAGCCAAATTGAGCAAGTTATGAGCATTTGAAATTGAACTGCAAAAATCAAAAGCTCATCTGTGAGGGGTGAAAAAAATTCAATTGCTCGCTGATGTGGTGCTGACATCATCAAACACTAGTTTAATTTGATGGCTTGTGGCCCATCACCAGGAAAAGTGCCCTTGACCAGAAAATGCCAACAAAATATGTTGTTGTCGCCCGAAATTTTTCCTATGGCCAAAATGGCTGGTGCCGGTGGTGGGGGCCTGTGGGGGGGGATTAGAAGCCCGCCACATGGTGGATGGTGCAGGTGGTACCTCCTGCTGTGGGTACCAAGTACCCTACACAAGGTACCAGTGAATTAAATCTGCAGAAAAAGCTTTATGCTTTTTTTTTTATTTGATTTTTTTAATTTAATTTTTCCAATGAAAAAATTTCCATACAAACTTTTGAATTTTCTAAAAAAATATATCGGCGAAAATAATTATATTTTTTTTTTCAGAAAATCATACCATCCGCCATTATGATGCTTGGGGGGCCATATAGCTCTTCGGGCAAAAAAATTTTGCTTCACCAAATGACTTGCTCCGATTTGGACAATTGGACAATTGATCTTAGGGTTTTTGGCCCTTTTGGACACGATGGCAGGGTCGGATTTGACCCAAAATGCTCCAAAAATGCAGCTACCTTCTGGATTTGGCAACCACAATGCAACTTCAAACCCTCTTAGATTTGGCCTTGTATGTCTGATTTGGACAAAACAAAAGGCAAAATCAACTTTCTAGAACCTTCCGGACGCAATGGTGAGCTTAGATTTGCACCAACAAGCTCCGATATAAACCTGCAATAAAGAGCCAAAAATGGAACATCCCCAAATCTGGTACCTCTCTTCAGAAATAGACTCTCCAATGACACCCAACCCGCTCTGATACCATGTTAGAATTGGATATGGATGCCAAGATCTATGGACCAAATAGAAAGCACAAAGAAGAGAGAAAATAATATGACAAGAATAAATTGTATTCAATGTCAATGATAATGGAATGATTCAATGTGTATGTACAATAAGAGACCCCTTGGTTATATAGTCAAGGTGAGAACATAGGAGTGCATAAGATTATGACAAGTGTCGTAATCTTATGACATGAGACAAAAATGAAAAGCTATCACTCCACCTAAAGTGGAAAGGTGATAATATGATAACCACCACAAATAGTGGATCACCCACAAAAGGTGGAACCCTAATCACATGATATGTCCATGAAAGGTGGAGGTGATAAATTAATAAGAAGATAAGTCCACCAAAGGTGGAAATTCTCCAACAACTCCTATGTGGTCCCTAAGTAAACTTAACTAAGGTGAAATTATGACCTAGGACAAGGTACAAAATATTTAATTACACCAACAAGAATGATAATGGCCCTTTGGATGAAGAGGAAGTTGGTGTTGAAGAAGTTCAGATGTTTCAACAACCCATTAAGAAATATGATTTGAGGAACAAGCCTAACAGGAATCCACAATATGGAGGTCCTTTCACTACTTCTATTCCTCCAAATAATTTCACTACTCCACCAGATCCATAGGCTAATAATAATCCATCTTACCCTCATGTGCCAACACAATACTTGTCAAAGGAAAACAATGTTGAAGTATCAAAGGACAAGCAGACTAGTAGCTGCAAGGAAGCTCACGCTAATATGAACATGGAGCAATTGGGTGAATATGTGACTAAAGAATTTAGAAAATTAAATGTAAGTATTTTTTCTTTTGAGTTATTAAGAGTCCCTACTATTAGGAATTATTTCTTGGGGTCTTTCATTTCAAACCCAACACCACAAGGGATAACTGCTAGTAAGGCAGTTTTCAGATCCTTTAATTCATAGGAACCTAAAGGTCAAGGCTAGAGCCCACCTACGGACAAAGGGAAAGATAAAGATAAGAGTCAAGTTGCATAAGTTGACACTTAGTTGAGCCTATTCCAAGGCAAGATGGAAACCCATCCCTTTCTGATTTTTGTTTATATATTTGGGAAGAATCTGCATAATTGTCTGCTAGATTCAGGAGCATCTATAAATGTTATGCCTTTTGATGTCTGTAAAGCTTTAGGTATTACCCCTATCGCTTCTCAAAAGAAGGTCACTCAATTAGACAAGATGAATGAGAGTGTAGTAGGAGAAATGAACATGATCCCCACATAGGTTGCATCAGATCTGAGGGTGCAATAGGTGATCAACATTTAGGTTGCTGATATTCCTATCACCTATGGTTTGATTTTGGGTTAGGATTCCACCAAGGCATTAAATTGGTATACATCTATAGATCACTCCCACATGTGGCTACCATGGAAAGGAGTCCCAAATCAGATTAGGAATTGAAAGGGAGCCCAAAATGAAGTATGTAATAACTAAGTACCAGAATACTTTAAATGAAATATTGATATCAAAGGTCAGCATGGGGAACTATGTGTTGGCTGCATCAGTCTTAGAAAATGAAGAGGTATTTATGTTGTAGGGACCCTATTATGATCTACATCAGAATCTTTTGGGTCTGAGGAAATTTTCATGATGAAAGATAAGTCCATCAGTGATTCTGAAACACTGAATGAGCAAATGGATGAAACTAATGACCAAGAAGATAGGCATCTCAGTTTGCTGGATAAATTCTAGGAGTTCATCCAGAGGTGTATGGAGACTCTGATCCAGTTGGGTAGAAGTATGAATTTTGAAGAATTGTTGCTCCCTAATTGGTGTTGAGTCCATGATGCCCCCCACTCTAAGTTGGAATGTCATATATGTCCAATTGATATGGAGTAGGTACAAAAATGTATTAACCCAATCCCAATTGCCAAACTGAATATACAGGGAGGACCACATAATGAAAATGGTAAAATCCCAATGCTTCCTAAGAAGCCTCCTATTTGTAGTAAAATGAAAGATGATTCAAAGCAATCAGGGACCGATGGCTATTGGGCATTAAGATTTGATGGATCCAAATATAAGAAAGGTGTTGGAACAGGGTTCAAATTCATCATTCTTAAAGGTAAGAGATATTTTTCTGCTCATAGACTACAATTCAAATGCACTAATAATGTGGTTGAATATGAAGCTTTAATCCATGGGTTGTTAATGGAATCAAGGCAGAAAGCTAAGATATTGCAAGTTTTTGGGGATTATGAGTTGGTAGTCAGGTAGGTGAGGAAACAATATTCATGTCTTGATAGGAGGATGACTAATTATAGACATAGAGTGTGGGATCTTATTGAGGGATTCAATGCATTCAACATTCATTTGATTCTTCAAAGTAAGAACCAAATTGCAGATTCTCTAGCACAAGCAGCTATTACATTACAACCCTTGCAACTTTCAGGATTGAAGAATTTTACTGTGGACCTCACTCTAGTACCTTTGGTACTTGACAACATTACCAGTTTCCAGGTATTTGAAGATGATAATCATATTCTAGATTTCATTACAATTTTTGATGTGTTTTCTTCTTAAGTAATTGATGAGATAGAACCCCAAGAGGCAAAAATGGACTTGGGAAGAGTCATCAACCTTAAGACCAACACTATTCCAAGAGGTATGGTGCAATTAGAATTAATTTTTGATTTAGAGAAGATAAAATATCAGGAACAACAAGTCAAAAGGGAATCTCTTAGTATTCAATGTGAAACTTACAACATGGGAAGACAAAATGATGTAAAGAATATTCTTATTGGTAAAGTATGTACTCCTAAAGAAAGGAGAGGGATTATTGATGCTATACATACATATCAAGATGTGATAGCTTAGAGTTATAAATATTTGAAAACACATGATACTTCAATCATTATGCACACTGTTCCCTTGAAGTCAAATGTCAAACCATTCAGACAAAGACAAAGACCAATTAATGGTCTTTTGGAGCCCATCATTTAGAAAGAAGTGAAAAAGATAATTTCAGCAGAGATTATATTTCCAGTGAGGCATTCAACCTAGGTTGTGAATCTAGTTCTAGTAATGAAAAATAATGGAGAAATCAGACTGTGTGTGGACTTTAGGAATCTAAACAGAGAATTAGAAAAAGATAACTATCCATCTCCTTCACTAGATGAGGTACTTCAGATTTTCAATGGATCCCAGATGATGTCTTTTATGGATGGGTATTCTAGATATAACCAATTCATGGTAAAATATGAGGACAGGCATAAAGCTACCTTCACTATGAAATGGGGAACTTTTTCCTACAAAAGAATGCCCTTTGGGTTGATCAATGTTGGAGCTATATTCCAAAGGGCTATAGATATTGCTTTTAAGGACATAATTAGTAAGTGCATCATTATTTATATGGATTCTTTAATAGTATTCTCTAAGAAGTGAGGCAATCATATAAAAAAATTATGGAAAGTATTCCAAAGGTGCAGAGAGTTTAGCATCTTACTTAACCCAAAGAAGTGCATTTCTGGGGTTATAGAGGGGAAACTGCTAGGACATATTATTTCAAAGAAGGGTATGACCATTGATACTAAACAAATAGATTCTATCTTGAAGATTTAGCCTCTTTCAAGCAAAAAGGAATTGAAGTCATTCTTTGGGAAGATCAACTTCATCAAAAATTTCATAACTAGATTTGTAGAGATAGTAAATTCCTTCAACGCTATGTTGAAACAAGAGGCCAAAGGGGAATAGAGTGCAGAAGCCAAGGAGGTATTTATAGAAATTAAGAAAGGTAATGCTAAGTCTCCAGTGTTGGTAAGTCTAGATTACGCTAAGCCTTTTTACATATATTTGTTTGCTTCTGATCACTCTTGTGCTAGAATGTTGACTCAAAATTCTGATCAAGGCAATGAAAATCCTATAGCCTTCATGAGTACCCATTTGAAAGATGTAGAATTGAGATATCACAATGTAGAAAAGAAAGTTAATGCTTTGGTCATAGCAGTAAAATATTTTAGACACTATTTTTAGAAATAAGGTTTTTTCCATAGTGCTTGATCCTGTGGTGAAGTTGTTGAAAATGCAGAATGAGCTAGATGAACAAGAAGCTAAATGGGTAACTATGTTGTAGGAATATGATATTGAGATTCAACCCATGAAGCTGCTGAGAGGGAAGGGACTGACAAAGGCAATGGCTAAGATAGGCCCTGATCTCACAGCTCAACATTACCATCTCCAAGAGGTATCTCCAGGTGAGCGATATGATGAAATCATTTATTATTTATTGAACCAACAATGTCCTCATCACTTTAATACAGTTCAAAGGTGGCCCTTGCACCTGAAGAGTGGTAGTTTTATAATGAAAGGGGGTATATTGTATAAGAAAAATCATGAGGGCATGCATTTAATATTTTTGGGGAAGGACAAAGCTACCAGAGTGATGATTGAATTCCATGAAAGATATGGCATAGGTCATGGTTTTGCATCATCTACTGCCAATCAGATCCTAAGGGAAGGTTACTATTGGCCTACCTTATTTAAGGATGCACACAACTATGTGAGGACTTGTCATGTATGTCAAATGGAAGAAAATAAGGAAAAACATGCAGTCCTTCAACTTCAGTCGGTCAGAGAGGTGAAACCATTTGCATAGTAGGGAATGGACTTTATAGGTCCAATTAACCCACCTTCTTCTGCAAGTCACTGGTATATTCTAACCATAACTGATTATTTTACTAGATGGACTGAGGATCTTACATGTAGGCAATTTACTTTTGAAGTGGTAATCAATTTCCTTGAGTTGGGTAATATTAATCATTTTGGTTGTCCATTATCTTTAGTTTGTGATAATGGTCCTACATTTGCATCACTGAAACTTTCTAATTGGGATTTTTATTATGGAATCATCATAAAATTTGCATCCAATTACTACCCTTAGGGTAATGGTCTAGCTGAGTCTTCCAATAAGAATCTTTTGACAATCATTTGTAAGTTACTAGAACAGAATCCTAAGGATTAGCACACCCATCTTATATTTTCTCTCTGGGCAGATCGTACTAGACAAAAGGAATCTATCGGAACCTCTCCTTATCACTTAGTGTATGGTTTGGAGCTTGTATCTCCCATCCAATTGAAGATCCATACCTTGTATTTCATTAATGAATACTATAATGAGGATGATAATGTTAGAAACCAAGATCAGACATGCAAGTCAGAATACCTTCCACAAAAGAGAAAATCAAAAAAAAGCAAAGGTTTGCATGAAATGTGCAAATTGATATTATTCAACAATTCCAATATTAAAATGAGATGATTTTCTTTATAAAAGAAAAGTATGCAACCCTAATGTTGACCTAAAATAGCTCAACTAAATAAATCTTACTTATTAATTAAGTAAACTAATTATTACCTAAGAAAAACCTAAGTAAAGTTATGCAAGTGCAATTAAATATTAATTACACTAACACCCCCCCATAAGTGCAACTTAGGGAGACTAAATAAGAATACACCTAAAACTAAGATGAATGCAAGAAAGCATGAATGGGTCCTGACATCAAGGCATGATCAAGTACCAATGTACAAATGCAATAAATAGGTAGAGAAGGAAAACTCAGTGGGACAACCCCCCTACAATGAGATTACTGTTGCAAAGAAGCAATGGAAGAAAATTATGGAGTAACATTAGAACCGCAATCTAGCAAGAAAGGAAAGATACTTCTGTCTACAAGAAACTATATCAGAATCATAATAATGCAACAATAGACACGATGCCATGGAACACTCTAAAACACCAAGTGGGAACAACCCTAGAATACATAAAGCGAAAATAGATGATATGATCATGACATAATCTAGAAGCCGTGAATCTTGATGCCGATGCAAAATTGAGACTAAATTTTTCCATGGGAACAAGTACCATAAAGACTTAGGAACATTAACCATAGATTTAGTGGTCCTCAAACTGAGATGGATCCAAAATGAATTTGATATGTGTCAAGCTAAGACAAAAAAATTGGCCAAATGAAACTAAGAAATAAGATTACAATCGATGATATTTTTCATCAAAACACAGTGAAGATCAAAGTGCATGCACACTCTAATCAGATTATTATGCAAGAAACCCCCTTGATGGAACTTTATATTAGTTCATTTATTACAATATTCAATGATTCAAAAAGGAGAGAATGCCTAAACATGCATAAAGAAAAAATAAAAATATACCTCAGAGTTGTGTAGAGGACTAAACCATCTTTCCAATGCCACAAGCATGGCGAAAAAATAATCACTGTGTCAAAAGATATGCCCTCCGAAGTGAAAATAACAACATCTAAGTTCAAGGACCTACAACATAAAACTAGAACATAATCAAGAAAAATAACCTACACCAACATAATGGGCACGAAACCATCTTTCCAATGATATCTTGTTTGTGAAAAATTGACTCCGTATGCAAAAGTGATCCCTGATTTGGTGAAAGTGCTCCAGAATGGCCAATTTGGCCTACAGGTAGCCTAGGGGGCTAAAAATATTTTGGCCCCTGGTCCTGTGCGCGACTAGGGGTTAGCAAGTAGGGGGTTGGGGCAGAGCCCCTAGTCACCCATGTGACCGTTGAAGGTGCTAAGGCCGACGCCAGGGGGTTGGGGCATAGCCCTTGGTCCTTAATAGGACCGCGCGCAAAGGTGCAGAAGCCTGCGGGGGTTGAGCTCAAGCCGACGATGGTTGAAGGTGGAGCCACTAGTGGTGACGGGCCAATGGCACCTTCCTTTTGTGTGGGTAGTGCAAAAAAAAATGCACTTTTTTTATTTTTTTCTCGTTTTCGTGAAAAAAATTACCTCAAAATGCATGCTAAGGAGGTTTTACGCCCTGGCAATTTTTTTTTGCCTTCTAGATCAACTACGCCAAAATCAACAAATCAAAGGGCGATCTTAGGGTTTTGGGGTGTTGGGAATGCGATGGTGGTGTCTATTTTTCTCCAAGATGCTCTAAAAAATAGGCTACCTCCAGAGCTTCCAGAAAAACACCGAACTTAAAACCCTCACAGATCTGGCAAATGATGACCAAAATCTGCAAAATAAAAGCCAATCCTGACTTTTTCCAACACTTTGAATCCAATGGAAATGCCCGATCTGATCCAAAATGCCATATAGATAAGCTCAAGGAATGAAATTATTGAGGAACCCCAAATGAACTCTACAATGATTTTCTCCAGAATCTGAGAATGAGCTGCATGTCAAGGCTCTGATACCATGTTAGAAACCAAGATTAGACATGTAAGCTAGACTACCTTCCACAAAAGAGAAAATCAGAAAAAAGAAAAGCTTTGCATGAATTTTGCAAATTGATATTATTCAGGATTTCAAAGATTACAATGAGATGATTTTCTTTATAAAAGCAAAGTATGCAACCCTAATGTTGACCTAAAATAGCTCAACTAAATAAATCTTACTTATTAATTAAGTAAACTAATTATTACCTAAGCAAAACCTAAGTAAAGTTATACAAGTACAATTAAATATTAATTACACTAATAGATAAGCATGAAGCCCATTTGGGTGAGTTGTTACACCTTGAGGAGAAGAGAGATGATGCCCTAGAAATTTTTTCCGAACATCAATGCATAGTTAAAATATGGTTTGATAGGAGAGCTAAGGTGAAAGCCTTTAGAATATCTAACTTAGTTCTCTATAGGGATAAAGCACATGATTGTAAGGGAGAGAATGGTAAATTTGACAAACTTTGGCTTGGCCCTTACCAAATTTTGAAAATTCTGGGAGAATGCTTTTCATTTGAAAACCCTCATTGGTGAGGATATCCTGTTTCCAGTTAATGGGTAGTATTTGAAGCATTACTTCCAATCTTGAGTTATTTTCAACTCTCTCTTGTACATAATTAGAGTAGGTTTTCTTTTTTCTTTTCTTTTCTTGACTGATGTTTTTCTTTGGTTAGTGTAGGTTTGCTTTGGTTTTTGGTTCTCTTGGGGTTGTTGCATCTGTATAATGGGCTAATCATCTGGGGTTGTTCTAGAAATTTCTTGTACAAAATATAGTCAATTTTTTAGATTCAAGTGGTGGAATTCCTTTATCTAAATGTCCCTTGCACTTGGAATTAGAGTCACTTATTTTGGATGAAATTTGGAATATATTTGGGTCTCACATTTTCACATTAAATTTAAAGATTCTGGAATTGCATAAGGTTCCTGGGTAATTTGATCTGGTGAAAAATATTATATTCTACTTCAGTGACACTGTGTTCCTCATCCCTTAGTGTGAGTTTCATTACTTACGAGGTGAAAGGAAGGTTTAATAATGTTAAAAAAAAAAGAAAAAAAAAGAAAAGAGAAAGTATTGAAAATAAAAATAATCTTCACCTTATCAGGGGTATCCTAGTATCTCTATCGGGGCTATTGGTGCCTAGCTGGTAGTAGAGCTATGCTTAGGAGGGTCACATAGATAATCTCATTGGTGCTATGGATGCCTGACTGGCAACGAGGCTCTATCCAGGTTGCTTTTGAAGTTAAATACTTTTATGTAGCCCAATCAGACTTGCTCTGGTCCCTGTTGCATCTAAGGAGTGGGAAATGAATGCAAATACACACACTTGGGCCCTAGTACATGAAAAAAGGTCTTCTTTCTTATGATCTCTAAATTTTTTTCATAGGAGTCCTAATGAAAGGACTGAAACCAGAGATTCTGGGTTCTTGATTCCAATTTTTTCTTGAAATGCTCTAGAGAATTTCCCCAGCAGAGTCACCATTTGTAGTGCAATTTTTGCACACACGCCCCACTAAAAGTAGGGACCCCCTTTTTCTCTCTTTTTCCTTTATCTCTTAGTCTTTTGGCCATTTTTTTTGAGGTTTTGATTTGTTGGGAATTTGCTTTGATGTTTATCTTGCTTCATAGAATAGTCCATTTGTGATACATATTGAAAACCTTAAGTTTTGGACTCATTATGAGTTTTTCACTATTCTCAGGAAAATCCACTCCAGGCAGAATTTCCTGGTTTCCTTTCAAAACCCAGTGATAACTGATTTTCATCAAAATTCTAGAGATTCTGGTCCTTCACAAAATTTCATTGGGGCCAAATTTCTCCAAATGTCCATCACCGTGTCTAATTCCCAAATTTTGGTTTGACCCGTCTTTACTACATGAATTGTGCGATTTCCATGGTGGGTATTAAGTTGACTTTTGGAAGTTTTATGTCATTAAGGTTTTATCATTTTCTTCCTTTTTTATCTAGAGTGCTTGATCCTGAGTGTTTTTTCTAGATTGTACAATTGGAATTGTGGTCGATTGTTACAGTTGGATCTTTTTCAAGTCATTTACATTCAGCTCGCACATTGTAGTTTCTTGCTAGCTTATGTTGTTTTGATCTCTTCCTATCTTCATGGTATGTATATGGAAATTTCCCTCTTTTGATGATTGAAATGAATCACTTCATGATTTATGCATATATGTTGTGAGTCAGAATGTCCATCTGGTTGAGTTTTGCATTTGCTGCTTGCGTTTCTAGTTTTCATTTGGTGCCTTTTCCCGTTGTTTGCATTACATTGTTTTTGCTTGATTGAATGCATGCACATCTTTGGAATTTTGGGTATGTATGGGGTTTGAGTTGCTACCTATTTTTTCATTGTATTTCGAGGCTAGGGTTTTCCCGTTTTGTTCAAATGTCATCCCAAGTGATTCTTTGAGCTTAAATTTTGATTTCATCTTCAGATGGCTTGCTTATGTGGGTTGAGACAAGCTTTCGATAAACCTTTGTAAATAAATGAGTTGAGTTTGAGCTTGTCCTATGCGTTCATGGTGGAATTTAGGGTTTTTTGCCTAGGACATTGCTATTCCTTCTCGATTTACCTTAGGGCGAGTTTCAAGTTCAGGGATATTTTGGAGGAGGTTCAAATTGAGTTGGTTCCAGGTTTTAGTTCCTCAAATTTTTTATCATTCAATCAATTTGAGTGAAGTCGAGAGAAAACATAGGTATTCAGGTTTTCAAAGTCTTCATGGAATTCCTTATCTATCGAAATTCCTCGAATTTTTGTTTTCTTTCTGTCTTCCCACAATGTGCCATGATCTAGACTTTTGCCTACCTCACGGATTTCTGCTACCTCAGGATTTCCTCGATTTGTTTGTCGCCTTGTCATTTAATTGAAACTGGGCCTAATTTGTGAGAATTGCATTAGTTTCGCTAAAATGTGTGCCTTTGGGATTTTCCTGAAAGTTCTTGGTTCCCTCATTTTTTGGGAGTTTGTCAATTATTACTATTCTCACGGATTTTCGTCCTTGACGGATTTTCCTGAGATTTTGTTGGAAAGTGGAGATCTTAGGAATTGCATGAAGTTTTCTTAATGATTATGCATTTGATTATAAAATTTGAATTATTTGGAGATGTTTCATTCTATTTCTTAGTGATTATCAGTTGATTAAATCATTGATGGATTCTTGTGTGCTTGTTTCGCTGGAATCCGCCTGGCTAGGAATTTCCCAAAAATCCTCTCTGGCTTGGATTCTACAGAAGGGCTAAAAACCTGAACTTTGGAATGATTATCTTTTATGAGGGTTTTGAGAAATTTTCTTATCATGGGAATTGTATTTAAGGTGAACTTATCTCTATGGTTGCTTATTTTTTGTTCCATGTGATCCTTACTATGGTTTTTTGTAGAAATGCAGGCTAAATTAGGTAAGGCAATGACAAGTGGAACCAAGGGTAAGGTAGTGGATCTAGGTGTAGAGGGATAAAGAGCATAATTCTAGAGATCAAGCTTACTTTCATCTGGTCAAGGGTAACTGATACAAATGTTGGATTGTGGGAGTATGAAGAGTTCAAGACCAGAATGGCAATCCAGAATCCCTCTCTGCTAGCCAAGAGAACTTTGGAATTAGGATTGGCACATGTAATTGGATTTCCTCCTATAGTTCAGTGTTATGAGATGGTACTTGAATGTGAACGACACTATGACAAAGGTACACAAAGGAAAGTGGATCCCCAAGGGAGGATATTGGAAAATTTGAATTTTTTGTGTCTAAAGCCCAGACCTTTGATATGCTTGATAGGTCTCATGTGGTGGATTTTGACATGGATTTGGTAAGGAAGATCTATGAGGAGGATACCATTGAATCTCATTAGGTCATTAAATCTTGGTTGGAAAAACCTAAGTCCCACTTCTCCAAGTTCCCCAAGCAGTTGGTTAGACTCAAATTTAAGGAGTATTATGATGTTATCACCCTTCTTAGTAGGGTGGTAGGATTGAAGAGTGTTGAAATGTTCAAGAATTGGATGCTCCATGTTATTGCTATTATGGAACAGGGTATAGACTACCACTGGGTAGGAATTATAAGTACCATGATTCATGAACAAATGTGTAATGTCCTATAGACTAAGAGTTTGACAATGAACTCTTAGCTATTATATGCTCTAGCTAGGTTCCAACCATACAAGGGATTGAGCACAAGGGGTGTGTTTTAATAGGATGTAATTTATGAGGTTTACCCACAACTACACCTAGGTAACTCGAGCTATAGAAGGGTGAATGATGCATTCACCATATACATCACTAGGCTGCTCCAAGGTGTAGAGCATGTTCAGATTTCAGATAAAGCCAAGGATTTGATCAAAATGTTTGGAGATTGGTTTATCTAGTTCCCCACCTTTTCATACATAATAATTGACGGTTGTCATAGGGCTCCATAAAGACTCCCAAGGTACCCTACAAATCATATTGTACTCCTAGAGGTTACAAGACAAATATGTGACTTTGATGTAATTGTGAAGGGGGAAAAGCACAAGACCATATTTGATAATGAATTCCCCTTGAGGATAGGCACTAGTGAAGTATGCCCTTCTATCAATTGAACCCATGCCTCCAAAGAATAAATGAGCACTCTTGGTCTCTCCTTCCATTCCAAAAGGCTAAGGTTTGACATAACTGGTGAAACACAAAAGAAGGCTAGCAAGGAATATAGTCACAATGATGACTTAGAGGACTACTCGGCCAATGTTGATGATGAATTTGAGGTCAAAAAGAAGAATTTATCTAGGTTACCATTCAGGTTGGTATGGTTATACAACATAAGGGTTATTCCTGATCAGGTTGAGGAGGATGGGAATTTAATCCAAGGCCATAACTTTGAGGTTGTGAAGGATAAGCCAATTAAAGAGGTTGATTGGCTAGATGAAAAGAAGACAGAGCTAGAGTAGGTAACGACTTTGGTAATTAAGTATACCAAGCTTTGTTTGAAGAAAAATATGTTGGAACTAGAAAGTGAGGGTGTGCAATGTACCTATGATCTCATGGGAGATTTGGAGTCTCACTCTACATCTGAGAAGTCACCTAAATAGGATCCTAAAGGAAAAACCAAGGTGGGATCTCCTTCAAAATTAATATTCAGGATGTTCAAGGAAAGGAGGTAGGAGAGGCAGAGAAACAGAAAAATCCAATAGCCAAGAAAAGGAAACATGTCTCAAAGAGGAAGAAGGTTGAAGGAGGTGAGCAAGAAAAAGAAGAGATTAGTGTCCCATCACCAAGGAGAAGGATAATTGTGAGGTTGTCACAAAATTGGAAGGGAACTTCTAAGGTAGATGAAAAGGTTGACACACCTATGGTAGAAGTGGAGAACTTGGGAGAAAATACACAAGTATACACCAGGAGATCTTGGACTCCTTCTCCCAAGGATTTTGCACTGAACGGAAATGTTCCCATGACTGCTCCTATCACCAAATAGGAAGGCATCCCTCATTCTCATGAGACTAGAAATATGCCAGATGAACCAAAAGAAGGTGGATCATGAGGATAAATCTCCTTAGAAGGAGGACATACTAGTCAAGATTTTGAAACTAGTACAAGACAAAGAGGAGGACCACAATGAAGAAAATGAGGATTTAGTTAGGGATATCCTCAAGGATCAAAGAATGGAGGAGAGTATGCCTAATTTTCAATAGGAAGATGATGGATAGGACAAGTACAATTAGAATCCACTATTCTGGGTTGGGTGGTTAAGGAATTAAAGAGAAAATAGATTGTAGTGGATGATACTCCTCCCAATTAGGATGAACTATTGGCAAACATTTGAAAGGGAAAGACAAAGAAGAAATTCAGAGTAATTTCTAGGATTCAGAGGGATGATGTGAATAATAGGGTAGTCCACATTGCTACTCCTTCTCCTTACAAGTATAGAGATGAGGTGACTAGAAAGGATTATAGTGTGCAGACTATCAATCTAGGGCATGCTTCCATGGAGTATTACATTTATGAATATGAAGGCTCCAGTGTTGTGATCCTTGGTAGGTTGGGGAAAGAGGTAAAAGCTAAATTAGAGTTGGAGAAAGAAAATGAGAAGCTTAAGAGATATTTGTAGGAGTTGATGAAACCCTTGCAATCCCTCAGTCCTTCCCCGGGAAACAATATCAGAGTTGGAAATAATGAAGAGCATGACACATGATACAACCAGTTGGTTGTAGGGGGTGCAAACAAATGGAGATAGTGCTATCAAATATGTCCTTTCAATTGGAGGACATGCAATGAGGAAATTAGATTGGCTAAAAGGTGTGTTGGCTCAGGAAAAGGAAGATGTAGATCTCTTGCTGCAAAAGACAAATACTATCATGGAGTACACTAAATAAAAGTTGATAAGTGAGGGAATTATTCCTTCCTCATAAATTGCAGAGCTTTGGTAATGGTTTCAACTTACATAGATGAGGCAGAAGGCATTGAGAAAGATATATAAACAAGGAAGGAAGATTGAAGATACGTTGATTGAGATCTACAATAAGTGTATTTCCATTTTTGAAGTGATGAGAGGGAGAAATAAATTTGCACCCAAGAATCTTAGCCTGGAGAATTTGAGAAAATGGTGGTGAGATGTATATTCTTGAGTCAATGAGATCCCTATCACTGAACATCAGTTGGATGATGCAATGAATTACATTGCAATTATTGATAGTTATCAAACAAATAAGGTAGATTGGGATAATATAGTGAGGCAGTCAAGAGATGATATAAAGTGCCTTGAGAGGAGAGTTAGGGTTTTGCTTATGCAAACTATTGCTGACTTGGATAGGGTGTTATTGTTCGTGCAGGATAAGGTAGAGCATGCTAAAGACAAAGGGAGAAGTAGTTGATGAAATGGTACATCAGACTTTGTGCTTCCCCATTATTTTCTCCTCTTCCTTCGCATGCATTGGATCAATTTTTTTGGAGACCCCAAGCCGACTTGGATGAAATTGGTGTATATTGCACATTTCATATTTTTCAAATTTCTCTTGGCTGACTTGTTGTGTGGCTGCTTATTATTGTAAACCCTAAATGGGTCAAAATATCTTGGGGGTTCTCTATAAGTTTGGCATTATGCCTCATTTGTAAGGTGTTAGAAAAAGTTAGATGAATTTTACACTAGGGTAAATTGTAAGAGAAAGAATTAGAGTTAGAGCTTAGTTTATCTTTTCAAGCAAGTGTTGTAACAAAAGACTGGAATTGTTGCCACTTTGGATGATTTAATACAAGAAAAGACATTGTGATTTGGTTCCTTTATTGTGTTTAGTTTTATCTAGCATGGTTCTTGATGTTCTATCTTTAAAATTGCTTAAGTTTATTTGATGTTAGATGATTTGATGATGTTTAGGGTTTTATGCTTGAAGTGTTTGCATAAATCTCTAGTCCATACCTTTTGTTGTTAGCTGATTGTTAGTTGCTTTGCAAAGTTAGCCTGGACTTAAAACTATGCTTATTTCAATTATGAATGTTTATTCATTTCAAATGAAATAGGGTTGACTTGAATGAATATGCATGATCTAAAAATCTTTAACACCTTAGAAGATTGTACTATTTATGTAAGACTGCAGATTTATCTGGGTCAAACAAGAATTAGTTTATGAGGGATTGGTCCATTTCGATCATCTTATCATCTACATTTTCAATCTTAGGGTTAGAATTAGTCTTATAATTATCTTTGAAACCTTTATCTTTTTATTATTTCTTTTTTTATCTGGTTTAGTTTTAGGTTTTGAAGTATCAATATATTGTTAGATATAATAAATTTGATTCTAGTATTTGCTTTTAGTAAGGTCCCATTGTAATTACTAGCATTTTCACATTATTTGTGAGTTGTTTAATTTGCATTGTCAAGACCTGGCATTAGAGACCTTCGGTTTATCTCTTTTCCCATAGAGATCAACCTTTCAAGAGAGATAGGATAACTTTTATTATGTCTGAGTTGTTGTTGTGCAGAAAACACCATCAACAAGTAGCCCTCATAGACTTTTGGAATTCTTTGTAGCATATTTGTGGGAGAAATCTCCTAGAGTTTTACACTGAGCTTGATCAACATCCAATGGTCTCAGAGTATGTGGCAGTAGGTGCATTAGGTTTATCTTGCCTTTTCATTGATCGTTCCCTTAAATTTGTGCTTTTGGCATACTTAATCCACTTTCATTGTTGTAACCCTAGTGGGTGCCATTAAAGGATGCACCTTTTATGTTTTTTTATTGTTATGGAAATCATAATATACAACTTAAATGCAAATAAATTTCATTACGGTCTTTATTTAATACTAGTTCTATACTCCAATTTGGCATTGGATATGACCCATAATCTTTAGCTTTCTTATAAACCTTTATAAATAATCTTAAGTTGTAAACCTGTATCAACAATGGCCTTATTATTAATAGGAATCCCAAAATTGTACAAGAGGAAGCACTAGTCAGATTCAAATGAAAGCAATTAATACAAATATGATAACCAAAATATCAACCTATTCAATTCACCATTATTTGGTGTAAGTCTTTTTGCTTCATTTTGTGCTTCTAGTGTGACTAGAAAATATGGACAAACATATAGTATTGTAATTAGATGTATTAGTTGCCTACTAGGTGTATCTCTCATAGCCAGTGCCATAAACCTGACCATAATTTTTACTAGACACATTATGTATGGCATAGGAATTGGTTTTGAAAATAAGGTTAGTCTTAAGTTATTAAACTTCCATACAAAAACATCAATATCATAGTTTTCAAGAATGTCTGTGTAATAATTTTAAAGGTCAAAATGAATGCAACTTCTCAACCACTAAATAACAAGAGAGAAGTGTAAATTCCATGAAGGCTATTAGCCAAGTCTCTGTTTACAAATATATAATTTTCTTAAGCCATGAGTTAAATGTTGGGGCTCAAACCTTTGTTAAAGAGGAGCGAATTGCATTTGAGTTGCTCAACTCATTAATGAGGAGCTTGACGGAATTTTGTTGTGGGAGTAAAGTATGAACATGGAAGAATTTCTTAAGATAATTCTAATTCTAATGAGCCATAAAAGGCCACAAATATCACACCTTAAGTGGCACATGTTAAAAATTGAGTAATTCAAGATTTACCATGTTTGAATCGTAGATATAATTATGTGATTTTAAAAGAGAAAACTGATTTGTTAACTAATTCTTGTAATTTATTCATGCATATTTGGGGTAGAAGGTTTTTTTTTGAGGTGGCATGTTTTTTTTTTTAAAATGTCTTTCATAAACTATCAAGTCACATGAATCTCACCACAAAAGTTGGTGCGAGAATTAACCTATGTGGATTCGAAGTTCCATGTTTTTAATTGTAGCATCCTCCACATTGGAGCTTTCGATGACTAAATTCCTTGTGTAGTCACTTAATTAAAATGTCCTAAATAGTCTTACATACTTTAATCCAATATATTAACATCATTTTATTCTTAACCCATCTTCTTATTGTTTATTTGATTAAATTAACTTAATTATTTAATCAAATGTCTCATTTTCACTTATTAATAGATAATTTACCTTATTGGGTTAATTCAACCCCTCTCACAATAAAATTCCACCCTATTTAAATTTAATATATCAAATGATTTAATTTAAACCTTATTTCCTCTCATTTCATTGAATAATATTTAATATTTAATGAAATGTCATCTTGCACTCCTTTTTCATTAAATAAGTTGATTATTTAATGGATATCATATTATTCCTCATCTTGCACATTAGAATTTAGTTTCAATTACTAAATTTTCTAATATCCCTCCCATCCACTTGTATAGGGAATATTCCAAAGGACTATTCTCGTATTTTCCTCCAAAACAAGGAAATGATTATTCCAAATAAACTTTGAAACAACCTTTTAAGGTTGTTGCAAAGTGTTTTTGTTTGCATGATTATGAGCCCTTCATATTTTCTTGATCCATGTGATCTTTGAATCTCATCCATTATGATAATCCTTGATCCATGTTTCATCCTTAATTCAATATTGACCATTGATCGATCAAATTAATCTAGTGGACATTGATTTTTCATTTGCTTTCCTATAAATACATCACTATTTGGAGAGAAATTGGTGTAGTCACGATGGGAGGGTCCTCAAAGAAAATAATTGAAACCATGCAGCAAGAGTCACACAACAAAAGAAACACGAAATATGGTGGAAAATTCAGATGCAAAAATTCTTATTATCAAAAAAATATTGATTACAAACAGTTGGCCACATCCAGGCTTACAGATTCGATGCACATTCCTAACTACAAAATTATCAAAATATAGTGCTCATACATGCGAGAAAAAATATTAAAGATCAAAATCTATATAAATCATATTCTATCTTCTTAATTATTTCTTCAATATAATGATTCAATACTAGATTTATATCACATCTGCGGGTCAAGAAAAATTTATGTCGGCCAAAGATCACTACAATATTTGAGAAGAAAAGTGTAATGTGTGCAAGAACAAGTCAGCCTCAAAACTGGAATTCATCCACGGTAAATGCATAAAATGAAGTTTGGACCTAAGTGTAAGTTCGGGGACACTCCATAGAACAAATCTAAACACATTGTGAGGATCCACAAGTCATGGAGAAGAGTCACGATCAATCCAACTAGCTATTAGGTTTTGAAGTTATTTTGGGGCCAGTCCAAAAATTGTCACATACTCCGAAAGCAATAACTTTCTGAAAAGAGATCCAATTGAGCTGAAAAATTGAAAAAAAAAAAAAATTGAACATGTCCACAATGAAACCATAGGTATGCAAGATATGGAAAGAAATTTTGAAGAAACACTCGATCTACCAACTCGAACAAGAACAAGAATAAATCAAGAACAAAACTCAATGAAAAGTGACCCTCTCACTTTGCAGGAGCCAAAGGAAAACCGATACAGTCTACCTCATCCTGAGAAATCCAAGAAGAATCCTCCACTGGTCTACCCTTCCATTTCACTAGATATTCTTTGTATTTTGTTCCCAAGTCTCTCTTCCAGCTTTGACATTCAAAACTTATTTTATCTCATCAAAGTGTTGTTTAGGAAGTTGTTCTTCCAATTTTTCTTGATTGTCTTTACTAAATTTTGCTTCATGGTACTGATTTAGATCTCCAATATTGAATATAGGTGATATAACCATGTCATCTAGTAACTCTACTTCATAATAATTTCGTGAATCAAACTTTCTCAGAATTCTACAAGGTTCAAACTTCCTCATATTCAATTTACTGTATGTTCCAATTTAGAATCTTTCCTTCCTAAAATATACCATCACTTCATCTCCAACTTCAAACTCCTTATGTCTCCATCTTGCATCTACCTCCTCCTTACACTTTTGGTTCATTTTTTCTAAATGTTGCTTCACTTGGGTATGTAATTTCTTCATATGTTCTAAAAATTCTTCTTCTTTTGCACTCCTTTTATCTTCCTTTCTGATGTCTCTGAATTTCGATATACCTCTAGTATGAACTCCAGTAACAACCTCAAAAGGTTTCTTTCCTATACTTTTGTTCACTGAAATATTGCATGAAAACTTTGTTTGTGAAAGGGATAAATCCCAACTTCTCGTCTTCTCTCCAATCGAACATCTCAACAAATTTCCCAAACTCCTATTTACTACCTCTATTTTTCCATATTTATGTGGATGAAAAGTAGAACTAAACATCGAATCTATTTTGAACTTCCTCCAAAGTGTCCTCCAAAAATAACCAACAAAATTTGTATCTCTATCAAAAACATACTCATAGGTAATCCATGCAATCTAACCATTTCTCTGAAAAATAAGTTTTCTACATGTACTGCATCTATTATCTTCTTACAAGGTATGAAATGTGCAATTTTAGAAAATTTGTCCACCACTACAAATGTTGAATCATTACCTCTTTGTGTCTTAGGAAAACCAAATATGAAATCCATGTTGATATCCTCCCAAGGTCTTTCTGGTACTGTTAAAGGTTTATACAATCCAACATTCTGACTGCTCGCTTTTGCAACTTGACAAACTATGCAAATATGTACAACTTTATTGAAATTCTTATGAATCTATGGCCAAAATTAATTCTCACTCACCAATACTACAGTCTTTTTAGTTCCAATTTTTTTTTCCAATCCTCCACTATGTTTCTCTTTTACCAAGTTATCCCTCATTGAACTTCAGGGTATACACAATTGA